>OZ038396.1:5508885-5778479 GCA_964036045.1 Eutreptiella sp. 'Long Island Sound 2002' | reverse complement strand
AATACTGTGGTTGACTGTGGTTAAGGAGTCCTGGAGTGCAGTGCAGGAGGGTGCAGGGCGGTGCAGGGCAGGGCGTGCACATGCCAAAACCTCAGTTTTTATGGAAAACTTCGGACGTCTCCCCCGTGATGCACCCCAGCACGGCCCCGGCAGGGCCTGGCACGCCACGAAGCCGGCACAGGGGCGCGCCCTGGCACGGCTCGTTGTGTGCCGGAGGCCGCCCTGAGCCACAGCCCGCCTGACCCGTTCAAACATCTCAAGCGAAAAACTCACCGAATAAAGCGGACAAAAGAAAAAACAGATGGACAATTCTGCGTGCGCACCGCATGATATGGAGTTTGGCATATCTTGGCTGCCACCGCACACCTGGCCCCCCAAGTACTACCCATTCGCCCGCGAATGGGGGTAGGGCCCAGCACTCGCGTGACGCCACCTCCGCTCTTTAGTACCCCATTCGGCAAGCGACCACTGCCCCGGCCTCACCTCCCAAGCCCCCCGGACCAATGCCCTGAATTCGGGATGAGGGTGGCCCCTACTGAACGGCCTTGTGGTTGCCGAGACACCGGTCTCGTATCACAAAAAGAAACTGCCCGATACAACCCGGGGGGGGGGGGGGGCGACTCCTCGGTTCTGGACGCCAACTACCCCCCCCCCCCCCCCACCAATCATTGACCGGAGGCCAGGGCTGTCCTTAACGCAAAAAAAAAAAAATCCCGTCCAGAACCAGGTAATTTCAAAAGAGCCCGCGGGCACTCCATGTGCTCAACCATGGTTGTGGCAGTTGGCGGTTGGCGGTTGGCGGCAGTTGGGGTTGGCAGTTGGCAACTGGCGGTTGGTGGCGGTTGGTGGTGGTTGGCGGCGGTTGGTGGCTGGCGGTTGGTGGTTGGAGGCAGTTGGCAGTGGTTGGCAGTTGGCGGTTGGTCGCCGCTGGCGGTTGGCGGCGGTTGGTGGCTGGCGGTTGGTGGCGGTTGGTGGTTGGCGGTTGGTGGCGGTTGGCAGTTGATGGGAGTTGGCGGTTGGCGGTTGGTGGTCCCTTGGGGCTGTCCTTAAGGGCTGTCCTTAGCAAAAAAAAAAAAAAAATCTCGTTCCTTAAGGACGCCCCTGCCGGAGGCCCCCTAGGCGCCCATGGACTCCTTTGGGCGGTACCCTTGACAACAAACTGTTGCCCGGAGACCCCTAGGGTGGGGGGGCCTCAATATGGTCAGGTTGCAGTGTCCGCACAAGGCTCTGGTCGCGCCTGCCCCGCGACTGTCATCGCCTTCTGTCCATCATGCCAACGTGTGGCGTGTCCGTTGAGTGTCCGGCGAACTGATGTTCATCCCTCGACCCTACCTCCGCTGGCCGCATTGGCGTTCTGGGCTCTACTGGGTTAGGCGTACATGCCGGTCAGGGGTCACTCCCTCCCCGTGCTGCTGGGTGGGGGGGGGGGGGGTAGTTGGCGTCCTAGGACCCGCGGAGTCCCCCCCTGTGTGACATTCCGTCTGGTTGTTGCTCCTTTACGGGGCCCTGGACGGTCACCCGTTCTTCCCTTCGCATGTTGCGTCGGGTCGCTGCTTTCTGTCGGCCGCTGCGGCCGGTGCTCTTGCTGGTGTCGTTTCCGCGTTCGCGGAGCCCAGTAGTTGGTGTGCCGGGGCTGTGCTGGATGTGGCATGGTGTGCCGTTTGCGCGTCAGCGGCGCCCAATAATTGGCGTATTGAGGATGTGCTGGTTGTTGCTGGGGTCGTTTGACTGTTTTTGCTGTCCACACACCTCTGTCCACCCCCCCGTGTGAAATCCCCCCCCCCCGGCCATACAATGTTTGACACATCAACTGAGACACCTGTTCGATCTGCAGCGTGTCATCGGCCTGCGGCATGCCTTGGAATGCCGCGAAGAGCAGTGCCCCCCGCCCGAAGAACGTGCGCTATCCGACCAAAGGTTGTCGGCGAGGGAGGACACTTCGCAAGGGCACAAACTTGTTGACACACGAGAGGAAGCGCAACTTGTCTGGGCGCAAGCAACACGTTCTTTGAGCACCTTCGTGCCATAAACCCCTCCCCCGCCGGGCCCCAGAACGTGGTCCCTGTGCCTACACAGCCGAGCCGCTATTTGGAAGTACCGCTACTTCCCTATCTTCTTCAGGCATCTTTCTTTCCCCCCTTGAGATCTTCTTCTTCACTTCTTTTTTGGATTCTTGCTTGCTTATCCTATTTCTTCTCTCTTTGATCATCATTACTTCCTATTTACTCCTCAGATTTGCCATCAAGCTCAATCACTGGGCTTTGTCCTTTTTAGCCTCTTCCTCCCCCCCCCAGGTGCCCCTGCCTCCCCCCCTGCGCCCCTCCCAGGGGGTCGGGGGTGGGGGGGGGTGATGTCGCGGACCCCCCCCACCCCACCCGGCCAAACCACCCCCCCTCCCAAACCCAAAAAAACCTCCCCTCTCAGGAAAATGAAATGTCGAATCGAGAGCGAAAAATGAGAGGCCAGTTTTAGGTACACATACTTTTTTTTTTACCCTCATACCCACCCACCCACCCAACCCCCCGTCCCGTCGGCCGAATACTACACACACCGCCGCCCCCCCTTCCCCTCCCCCTCGCGCCAGACCCGTCGTGTCGTACAGCCACCGGTCCGTGGTCTCCTGGATCTCGTAGAACACGACGATGCAGCGCGAGGCCCGGCTGTTGACGCTGCCCGGGTGCGCCTTCACCTTCAGCCCCTGGAGGGTCTCCCCCTTCCCGAAGCGCCGGAGCTGCGCCACGTTGGGGTACAGCCCCGCCACCAGCACCGCCCGGCACACGTCCAGCAGGTACGGCGACGCGTCGTGGTCCCGGGGCAGGTGCGTCAGGACGTCGCGGACGGTGTCGGTCAGGTCCCCCCGCAGGCGGTGGATGTACCCGAGGGTCTGGGGCGAGAGGAAGTGCTGCTGCGCGAAGCGCGCGCCGCCCGCGCGCCAGCCCTCGTAGGCGCGGGCCAGGGCGATGTGGTCGGAGCCGGAGCCGCCCGCGAGGCGCTGCTTGGCCTCGTCGGCCTCGCGCTCCTTGCCGAGGGGGCACACGAACGGGGACTTGTACCCGAGGGCCGCGCAGATGGTCAGCAGCGGCTGGGCGCACTGGAACAGCCCGGCCAGGAGCAGCATCTTCCCGAGGATGGGGTGCACCTGCGACGCGGGGGGGGGGGGGGGGCGGCAGCGGCCACGGGCGGTGGGAGGGGGTCGGTTGGGGGACACGACCGGGCGGTTGCGAAACGGTTGGAGGGCCGTCGGGGGCGGACGGGGCGCGCAACGGGCGGGGGGGGGATTGGGTTGGGTGTGTCTCCACCGCCAGTCTTAACGGATCCTGAAGCGCCTTCCCCGGAGTGACTATGGCAGACCTGTCAGGTCGTCTCAGGCCCCCCCGCGTTGCACTGTTGCACTCGGGGCTACAAGGCCACCGCAGACCCTGGCCGACCCGGGCACAGTGAAGCCCGACACATGCCCATGCCCATGCACACATGCCCACGCAACCGTCTTACTTCATGGTCCTGACCGGGGGCACTGAGGCCCTTCGCAGAGCAGTCAGGGGAGTATCTGCGCTCACCCGCGCGCAGTGGCAGCCACCGCAGGCCCCACAAGGCGCCGCGGTGTTGGAGGCACACAGGCAGCGGTGCCCAGCCCGAGACGTGGTGCACGGGGTCGGGGCCGAGCCACCGGACCACAGGACGAGGCCTGCAGGTCTTGAGACCTGGTGGGGCTTGCCAGAGGCTTTGCCACACTCACCCTCCGGCTCCTTCTCTTGGGAGGGGGGAGGGGGGGATGCCACGGAGGGATTCCCTGTGCACCAGCACTCCGGGGCCCAGGCAGCACACCCCCCTAAGACCGTCTTTGGAAAGGGATCGCCCAAAAGGGCGTCCGCAGACCACAGGGGGTCGCAGCCGTGCGCACGGGTCACCGCGTGGCTGGGCTGTGTTGTTTGGAAAGAGACGTTTCGCCACCTTCGCTGGTACCGTCTCTCCGCCGCGTTGGGACCTGGTGGGGCTTGCCAGAGGCTAGCCACACTCACCGCAGCCCCGGGGGCGTGAGGGGAGGAGGGGGAGGGGGGGGGGGGGGGGGGCACAAGACCTCGGTATCTGATTGTTTGCCTCCGGCGGCGCCTATTGGCCTCTCGCCACTGCTCATTCTGACCCTCTGTGGGTCCGAACGTGTTTTGGTTGTGTCAACGGAGCCGCAGGATGACTTGTCCTGTTTGACTAGTCTGGGTGTCGGCGGTCCTGGAGACGGGCTGTTGCCCGTGCCGTTGACCAGGGGCATCCAGATGCACACTCCGAGTCCATGCGGGGAAGGGGGGGTTTGGTTTGGTTTGGATCTCGGCTTGCGCCAAAGGCGGTGACCCACGGCCTGTGTGCCCGTACCTCACCGGCTCGACTGGGTACCTCCCCTGGTTGTCTGGTCTCACAGCCGTCCAGACTGCTGACGATCCCCGTACCCGTCGAGGCGCTGACGAGAGGGAGACACCGCCGTGCCTGTATGTGTAGACGCGCGTGCCGTGGGGGGGGGGTGTGCTGGTAGTGTTCGCAGCGGGACAGGAGGGTGCAGGATGGACCTCTCTGGCACAGCATCGGTGAGTAGGGCATAGCCCCCCGCTGGCGCTGAGGCATCCACCTGGGCAAGGCGGTTCAGGGCCCAGGGCAGGTCGGTGCGGTCCGCAATAAGCAGCACCGTGGGACCCCCTGGATCGGGGAAGGGGGGGGGGGGGGGGCTCTCCCTCCTTCCTCCGGGGCATGCTGGGCCCCCTGATGCCGGACGACACCGGAGAGGGCCGGCCCCTCAGTGGGTCGGCGAGGCGGCGTCGTACAGGTGTCTGCGCCCGACGCTGCCAGACTGGCGGGTGAGGAAAATGGGAGAAAATGGGCTGAACTGCCCATTCTTCGCAGTCCCATTCCCCCCGTTTTTCCGGAGGTCGAAGACCTTCGCCGCAGTTGCCTTTGCAAAGGTCCGCACTCACGGCACTCGCCGACGGAAAAATGAAAATGTTTGCCACTCCCCGACACTCACCGCCACTGCGGCTCGTGCGGATGCTCAGACGGGGCTGAGCGAAGGTTAATGCCGTGTGGATCCTTAATGTCTTGACCACCACAACCCGCCGCCGATGGAGAAACAGAAATGGTGGGGTCAAGACAGCGGCTTGGCGGACCTTCAGGAGAAGATCGACACTGCATCATGCGGTGAAGAATCAACGGGTGACTGTCCAGGGCCCCGTAAAGAAAACACCGATGAGCTACATGTCACACGGGGGGGGGGGGGCACGAAACAGGGAAAGGACACCCGTCGTAAAGGAGGGAAGGGGTGGGGCAGGGGGGCAGGAGAGGGCGAGAATCCCCCCCCGCCCTTGTCCATCGGATTCGGGCATCCGGCCCTTGCGCGGCCACAGCGGACGCACGAGCCATGCACCCAAGCGCACGCGACGGGCACCTGCAGCCGGGCAAGCTTCTCGCCCAGCGGCGTCAGCAAGGCCCCCCGGCGGTCCCGCACGGCCCCAAGATTGTACAGCACCGACACGCTGTGCTGCACCACCGGCCCTTTCGGGGGCGAGATTGCGTCGGCCAAGAACTCCGCCGGCGCCCCGAGCCTCAGCGACGCCACCTCCAGACACAGCTCCTCCAGCGGAGATCGCGTCATCTCCGGGGCCGTGTACTCGTCCATGGCCTGACACGGGATGGCGCAGACCGGGCATCGCACAGCTCGCATGACGCCGGCACGATACATCCACAAACCAAAAGGAACACGTCGACAGCACAACTACGATGTATCCGCAACAGTTTTCTTGGTCCCTCTGCACCGTCCTCATACACCGTCCCTCTGCACCGGAACATGTTCCGGCGGTTCCGGAACATGTTCCGGTGCTTCCGGAACATCTTCCGGCGGTTCCGGAACATGTTCAGGCGGTTCCGGAACATGTTCCGGCGATTCAGAAACATGTTCCGGTGGTTCCGGAACATGTTCCGGTGCATCTGGAATATGCTCCGGCGGTTCCGGAACATGTTCTGGTGGTACCCGAACATGTTCCGGCGCTTCCGGAACATGTTCCGGCGCTTCTGGAACATGTTCCGGTACGTGCGGAACATGTTCCGGTGGGTCCGGAACATGTTCCGGCGGTTCCGGAACATATTCCGGCGCTTCCGGACCATGTTCCGGCGGTTCCCGAACATGTACCGGTGGTTCCGGAACATGTTCCGGTGGTCCCCGAACATGTTCCGGCGCTTCCGGAACATGTTCCGGCGGTTCCAGAAGATGTTCCGTTGGTTCCGGAACATGTTCCGGGGGTTCCGGAACATGTTCCGGATGCTTCCGGGTCATGTTCTGGTGGTTCCGGAACATGTTCCGGCGGTTCCGGAACATGTTCCGGCGCTTCGAGAACATGTTCCGGCGGTTCCCGAACATGTTCCGGCGGTTCCGGAACATATTCCGGATTCTTCCGGGTCATGTTTCGGGAGTCCCCGAACATGTTCCGGCGCTTCCGGAAGATGTTCCGGTGGTTCCGGAACATGTTCCGGCGCTTCTGCAACATGTTCCGTTGCTTCCGGAACATGTTCCGGCGGGTCCGAAACATGTTCCGGCGCTTCCGGAACATGTTCCAGCGCTTCCGGAACATGTTCCGGTGGTTCCGGAACATGTTCCGGCGCTTCCGGAACATGTTCCAGATGCTTCCGGAACATATTCCGGATGCTTCCGGGTCATATTCCGGTGGTTCCGGAACATGTTCCGGCGCTTCGAGAACATGTTCCGGCGGTTCCCGAACATGATCCGGCGGTTCCGGAACATGTTCCGGCGCTTCCGGAACATGTTCCGGCGGTTCCCGAACATGTTCCGGTGGTTCCCGAACATGTTCCAGCGCTTCCGGAACATGTTCTGGTGGTCCCGGAACATTTTCCGGCGGTTCCGGAACATGGTCCGGCGGTTCCAAAACATGTTCCGTTGGTTCCGCAACATGTTCCGGTGGTTCCGGAACATGTTCCGGCGGTTCCGGAACATATTCCAGATGCTTCCGGAACATGTTCCTTTGGTTTCGTAACATGTTCCGGAGCTTCCGGAACATGTTCCGGTGGTTCCAGAACATGTTCCGGCGCTTCCGGAACATGTTCCGGCGGCTACAGAAGATGTTCCGGCGGCTACAGAAGATGTTCCGGTGGTTCCGGAACATGTTCCGGCGCATCTGGAACATGTTCCGTTGCTTCCGGAACATGTTCCGGCGGTTCCGGAACATGTTCCGGCGGTTCCGGAACATGTTCCGGCGGTTCCGGAACATATTCCGGATGCTTCCGGGTCATGTTCCGGCGGTTCCGGAACATGTTCCGGCGCTTCGAGAACATGTTCCAGCGGTTCCCGAACATGTTCCGGATGCTTCCGGGTCATGTTCCGGTGGTCCCCGAACATGTTCCAGCGCTTCCGGAACATGTTCCGCCGATTCCAGAAGATGCTCCGGTGGTTCCGGAACATGTTCCGGCGCTTCTGGAACATGTTGCGTTGCTTCCGGAACATGTTCCGGGGACCGGATCTAAGGGTGCGGGACCAAAGTTCATATGCACAATGATGTTATGTGTTAATATCAAGGCTGAAATCGTAAAAAATCGAATCATAGGATGAATTATTTGGTAGCACTGGTGACAGCGCTGTTGGATTTGGCGCGAACTCGCAGCACTTCAATGACTTCTGGTTGGCAAATTCTGGTTCACCTCAGAATTTCCGTCCCTCTGCACCGTCCCTCTACACTGCCATTCTACACTTCTCCTGCCACCTCAGCCGTTTGAACAGGGAAGGGTCCGCAACACCGAGACATCGACAGAAGCAACACACACACACACACACACACACATTATCGACACGGGTCAGGCACAAGACATACATCCCACTGCCACGAAGTGTACAAGCGGTACCACACGCCGGGTCTGCAGCGCCCGGCCCGGCCCCGGCGCTGGAACCCGTTGGCCTTGGAGTACCACACGGTCCGCAGAGCTGAGACGAGGGAAGCCTCGTTGAGGAACGTGCTGCGGGTGCGGCCCGTGTCGACCACGTAGACGATGTCCTCCACGGTGATGGAGGTCTCGGCCAACACCGTGGACACGATGACCTTGCGCTTCCCCGGGGGCGGCGGCTGGAAGATCGCCTGCTGCTCCGCCGTGGGCATCCGGGAGTGCAGGGGATACAGGCTCAGCTCGCGGCCAATATGGGAGGACTCCAGGCTGCATGTGGGGCGTATGGGGCCGTGAATGCGTTGCGTATGAGGGTTTGTGGGTGTGGTGCGGGTGGTGCGGGTGGTGTACGCGCTTGTATACCTGGTTTTGGCGGGATTTGGGGAAATCGCGGGGAACTCCCCAGCTTGAGCCATAATTTCAAATGTGCTTTTTCCTCCATCTTTAAGCAAGCCGGATCCACCCAATTTCGCTCCGGGCAAAAACGGAATTTTTTTTTTTGCGCATCGCGCCGCGCGCGTGCACACCTCGTGTGGCTGGGCGGGTTACATGTTGTGTCGCTTCCGGGTTCTGCATACGTCAGACATCCGGTGTTGCATCGCCATCTGTACCGCTGCCTCGACTGCAGACGCGACGCGCTGCTGCGCCACACTCATGGTCGAGGTGGTGATCGCCACAGGCAGCATGGAAGTCATTCTTTCGAGTAGCATTCCCGCTGCCTGTTGGCCGGGTTGTTGCTGGTACTACGTGGTATGACATTATGTTTGTTTTCAGGCAAAAAAGCGTTTAAAAAATGAGTTCTAAAGCTGTCCTGCAATTGAAGACTCGATTGTTCAGATCACGGGAACTTTGAAAGATACTATTTTGATGAAGGATAAAGGGGATCCCCGAGGGGGGCGGCCTGTTCAAATTGTAGACCCCAACCGTGTGCGAAGACTTTTGGGGGTCTGGAGGGGGGGGGGGGGGGGTAGATGGGTCGGCTGGTCAGCCAGCGGGGCCCGCAGGGGGGGGTCCGTGGGTAGCCTAATATACATACCTCAAAATGATCCCCATGACGTGCTCATCATTTTGAACATACACGACTGGGGTAAAAAAAATTTCAGAAAAAATTAGCCCGTTAGCTCAGGCTCCCATCAGCCAACGTCCGACCCGGAGGTCAGGTGGGGGGTCAAAACTTTTTCTGTGTTTTTCACCCATTTTTGATTTCTCCACAAAATTCTGAGTATTCTGTGTGTAGACACATCGGGTTATAAAAAAATAACCCCTCAGGAGGGCCAAAAATTTTTTTTTCTGCGCCCGACAATTTCCCCCAAAATCTGAAATTGGAAAAAGACGGGTTCAAAAACTTTGGGGGGTGTGGAGGGGAGGGGGGGGAGGGGGGGATTGGGGTCTAGAATTCGAACAGGCCGTCCCCCTTGGGCATCCCAAAATACCTGTGCATCACCAAACCCACATACCTCTGGATGAGGTCCGAGATCGCCGCCCAGCCAGGCACAAACACCAGGATGCCGCCCTCGTCCCCCTGCAAGTGGATGTACTCCACAACAGCCTTCGCCACGTCCAGCTCGATGTCCTCCGCCCCGAGGGCATGCACGCGCGCGACCTCCTCGGCCACGTGCCAAGGGCACTCGGGCAATTCCTGGGCCACCTCCTGCGGGTCCAGGGGAAGTCCCGGCAGCGGCCCTTGCTCGAACGCGGAGGGGCGCTTGCGGCCCGTCGCGCGCGCGGCGCCTGCCAACGGCAAACTGCCCCAGAAGTCCTCCAGGAAGAGCTCCTCAATTGGGTAGTTCGTCTTCCCGGGAATCTCAACGGTGCGCAGGCCCGGGAAGTACGCCTGAAACGCGGAGGGGTCCACCGTTGCCGACATGAGCACCAGTTTCAGGTCCGGACGCCTCGTGAGCACACGGCGTATGAGCGTCAGGAGGAAGTCGGTGTGCAGATCTCGCTCGTGAACCTGCGGAGGCCGTTTGGTTGCCGTGTGCGATGGGAGGCAGATCAAGGGCAGGACAGCGGCCGGACAACGACAAAAAACAAAAAAACACAGAACTACGTGCGGAATCGATGAAGACCGCGGCAAAACCCCCGCCCATCATTGGGGCACCGACGCCCGGGGCATGACATGTGCAGGGGGGCGGGGGGGGGGGGGTGCAGACCCCCTGCCCCGCTCCGACAGCGGCAACGCTGAGGTCGCAGCCGGATGCCCCACATGCAACGGCAGCGCACCGCGGTCGACCGCACTGAGTTGTGAGACAGTGTCGTCCGGGGGGCGGTGTGCCCCGTGCCATCAGGAGGGGCGCGTGATGTACGTCCATCCGCCCCTCTCTTCCGTCCTGCGGTGTCCACGGTGCACGCCCGGGTCGATACATGAGTATGGCTTCACCGTGGGGCCCCGCCCCCGCCCCGCCTCCAGGGCGCCCAGCCTATGCCCAGCCACTGTCTCCCTGACGGCAAGTGCCAGCTTCAACGGCATTTGCAACCGACAGTAACCGCCCCAAACCGCTTCAGCAACCTCCTCCAACCGCCTAACCGCCTGTGGGGCCGCCTCTGAGGTCCTCCCCTCGCTTCTAATGCATCCCAGGGGCCCGCCAATGGTTTCGGCAGGAACACCCCGTCTTCGGCTCCGTTATAGCGTGCGTTCTCCCCCAACCAACCCGCATGGCAGCGAAGCGCCCGGACACAACGACGCGCAGCGGAGTGCGTGCCCCTCTGCCACGCGGTGCCCCCCCCCCCGCCCCCGCGCCCCCCGCTCCGGTACCGGACCGATGTCTGATTGTGGAACAGAGAACGGTGGCGACGGGTGGTGGCATACAGACACGTTTGATACACGAATACATCATTGCCCCGGGACACAATTGTAGGCCCGGCAGCGGTATACACAAGTGCCCGAATGAGCGCGAATGTGGTTTGCCCCCCCTCCCCACCCCCCACCCACCCACACACACGTTAAGAACGGCGAAACGAGAACGAAACAAGAAAAGCGGTTGGAGAAAACTCCTCAGGAGCGGCAGAGCAGCCCTAGACGCCTTTCGGTCTGCCAAAGAGTGCACAAACTACGGCAATCATAAAGCAGGCGCAGCCCTTCACCAGACCCAGATACATCCATGGAGCAGTTCGTGATTGTTCATACCAAAGCCATCTACTAACGCTGCAATCTGTGCCCCCCCCCCCCCCCCCCCCCCCACACACATGCACATGCACAATCCGCAGTCATCAGGAAAAAGACCACCGGAAATCGTTCTCTGAAAATCATGGATTGTAGACCAGGTCAATCACACCAAGAAGGCCTCAAAAGGGCAGGTGTGGACCGGCCACCAAGCCCCAGCCGCGCCTGCCTTCACACGTCCTTCACTGCCGTCTCAGTCCATAGCGTGTCCGACTGGCCATTTGATTGTCCACTGGCACATGGTGCTTCTCCTGACCCTCCCTGACCTGTGGAAGAGACAAAGCCTGGTGGTTCTGGGCATTTCACACTAAGAAAGGGGGCGGTGCGGGGGGGGGGGGGGGGGGGGGCTTAAGCCTAATTCAGGTGAGTTCAGCGAAGATGGAGGTGGAACCTTCGGTAGCCTTGTTTAACACCGCCCCCGCTGCGGGATACGAGAGTTGAATGCTACACTGCTAAAGCAAGCAGGCGAGTGCAATACAACAAAGTCAGAACAAAAAGCTCTTCAGTGACATTGCCATAGGCGCCTTTCGCTGTGAAACAGGAGGTACCCCGAGGTACAGTGCATATGGGGGCTCATTCAGGTAACACGCAGAAAGCTATTCCTACCGCCCCCCCCCCCCGCCCGCCCCTCCCAGAGCTACTGGAGGGCACCCACTCAAAGCCACATAACTTCAAAGAGGAGGGGGAAGGAGGGACGATGCAAATTGGAGTGTGAAAAACGCATCGTCGAACACGCACCGCTAGAGCGAGAACCGCCGAAATATCTGCATCTCGGCCTGTCGCCCCCATGCACGCCGCCCTGCATCCAGAGAGGGCGCTCTTGCCGCGGTGCGCGGGCGGGGCAAACGTTGGGTACATCTGGGGACCCTCCCGGTGACAATTGCAGCCACCAAGAGGCCTCCAGGAACGAACAAAATTACCCACAAGCCTTTGGGATTTATTGGCATCCACAAAACAAAACCCCAGCAAAACAGGTGGTGTGCTTGCAATTACGCTTTTCTAGGGTTGTCTGGGCTGTTTGGGTGGGTGCATCTTGGGATGGTGCACCGGTGTTTGACCACTGATAGTTGCCACGGTGCGGACGCGGCGCACGCGCGCTGTGCGCGCGGTGCGTCAACTCCCACAGAGAGTGTCACACTACACCGGGGGGTACGGGTATCGGGCACACCCGTCCCTTCACGCCCCGCGGTGCCTCCTACCCCGGGTGGGGAGGGGGAGGGGGGCAAACGCACATCCGGCCCACACGGGGACCCTGCCCCATGGCCATCATTACCGCCACATGCACCACTCGGAGGCCCGAATAGTGCAGCGCCACCTGCAGCACCAAAGCCAACCGAGTTGTATGCGACTTGGCACTCGACCCCCCGGGCGCCTATTGGCCTCTCGCCCTTGAACCTTCTGCTATGACAAGCAGGTATCCGTACTACTGCGGGCATCCGCTCTGCGGGGGGGGGGGGGGGGTGGCACAAGGCCTTGGTGGTGGGCTCTGTTAGCCTGTGGCGGCCGGGGGGGGGGGGGGCTCCTGTGGTTGTCGGCCGTTCCCATCCATCCTCCCCCCCCCATGATTTGACACGTGGTGCGCATGCAAGTGACGCATTCGACGCCGCAGACCTCATCGATGACGACGTGCGTGGCCCCGTCGAGGTCCGGGTTGCTCTGCATGACCCTCAGCACGATGCCGACGGTGCAGAAGACGACCCGGCTGGTCGGGGTGACCGAGTCCTCGAACCGCACTTTGGACGCCACGCTGTCCCCGACGCGCCCGCCGCGCTCCTTGGCCACCCGGTCGGCCACGGACACCGCCGAGATGCGCCGGGGCTGCGTGGCCAGGACGCGGCACGGCTGCCGCCGGGCCACGCAATCCTCGAGCAGGAGCTGCGGGACTTGGGTCGTCTTGCCGCATCCGGTGGCTCCGAGGACCAGCGTCACCTGAAGGCGATGCGTGGGGGAGGGGCAAAGGCCGGGAGGCGGAGGGACGGACAGCAGAGGGCCGTGAGAGAAGGAGGATGGCGGGCGTCGTAGGCCCGACCTGTGTGCCAGCGACACTGTCACTCGACACGCTCTATCAATATTGTCCCTCTGCACCGTCCCTCCCCCGCGGAATTTGTAGAATGCCCCGGGGCGTTCCCGTTTGCTCTTGGGCATTTGTAGAATGCCCTACACCGTCCCTCTCACACAGTCCCTCTCACACCGTCCCTCTCTACACCGTCCCTCTCACACCGTCCCTCTCACACCGTCCCTCTCACACCGTCCCTCTCACACCGTCCCTCTCACACCGTCCCTCTCACACCGTCCCTCTCACACCGTCCCTCTCACACCGTCCCTCTCACACCGTCCCTCTCACACCGTCCCTCTCACACCGTCCCTCTCACACCGTCCCTCTTACACCGTCCCTCTCACACCGTCCCTCTCACACCGTCCCTCTCACACCGTCCCTCTCACACCGTTCACACCGTCCCTCTCTACACCGTCCCTCTCACACAGTCCCTCTCACACCGTCCCTCTCACACCGTCCCTCTCACACCGTCCCTCTCACACCGTCCCTCTCACACCGTCCCTCTCACACCGTCCCTCTCACACCGTTCACACCGTCCCTCTCACACCGTCCCTCTCACACAGTCCCTCTCACACAGTCCCTCTCACACCGTCCCTCTCACACCGTCCCTCTCACACCGTTCACACCGTCCCTCTCACACCGTCCCTCTCACACAGTCCCTCTCTACACCGTCCCTCTCTACACCGTCCCTCTCACACCGTCCCTCTCACACCGTCCCTCTCACACCGTCCCTCTCACACCGTCCCTCTCACACCGTCCCTCTCACACCGTCCCTCTCACACCGTCCCTCTCACACCGTCCCTCTCACACCGTCCCTCTCACACCGTCCCTCTCACACCGTCCCTCTCACACCGTTCACACCGTCCCTCTCACACCGTCCCTCTCACACAGTCCCTCTCACACAGTCCCTCTCACACCGTCCCTCTCACACCGTTCACACAGTCCCTCTCTACACCGTCCCTCTCACACCGTCCCTCTCACACCGTCCCTCTCACACAGTCCCTCTCACACCGTCCCTCTCACACCGTCCCTCTCACACCGTCCCTCTCACACCGTTCACACCGTCCCTCTCACACCGTCCCTCTCACACCGTCCCTCTCACACCGTCCCTCTCACACCGTCCCTCTCACACAGTCCCTCTCACACCGTCCCTCTCACACCGTCCCTCTCACACCGTCCCTCTCACACCGTCCCTCTCACACCGTCCCTCTCACACCGTCCCTCTCACACCGTCCCTCTCACACCGTTCACACCGTCCCTCTCACACCGTCCCTCTCACACAGTCCCTCTCACACAGTCCCTCTCACACCGTCCCTCTCACACCGTTCACACAGTCCCTCTCTACACCGTCCCTCTCACACAGTCCCTCTCACACAGTCCCTCTCACACCGTCCCTCTCACACCGTCCCTCTCACACCGTCCCTCTCACACCGTCCCTCTCACACCGTCCCTCTCACACCGTCCCTCTCACACAGTCCCTCTCACACCGTCCCTCTCACACCGTCCCTCTCACACCGTCCCTCTCACACCGTCCCTCTCACACCGTCCCTCTCACACCGTCCCTCTCACACCGTTCACACCGTCCCTCTCACACCGTCCCTCTCACACAGTCCCTCTCACACAGTCCCTCTCACACCGTCCCTCTCACACCGTTCACACAGTCCCTCTCTACACCGTCCCTCTCACACCGTCCCTCTCACACCGTCCCTCTCACACCGTCCCTCTCACACCGTCCCTCTCACACCGTCCCTCTCACACAGTCCCTCTCACACAGTCCCTCTCACACCGTCCCTCTCACACCGTTCACACAGTCCCTCTCTACACCGTCCCTCTCACACCGTCCCTCTCACACCGTCCCTCTCACACCGTCCCTCTCACACCGTCCCTCTCTACACCGTCCCTCTCACACCGTCCCTCTCACACCGTCCCTCTCACACCGTCCCTCTCACACCGTCCCTCTCACACCGTCCCTCTCACACCGTCCCTCTCACACCGTCCCTCTCACACCGTCCCTCTCACACCGTCCCTCTCACACCGTCCCTCTCACACCGTCCCTCTCACACCGTCCCTCTCACACCGTTCACACCGTCCCTCTCACACCGTCCCTCTCACACCGTCCCTCTCACACCGTCCCTCTCACACCGTCCCTCTCACACAGTCCCTCTCACACCGTCCCTCTCACACCGTCCCTCTCACACCGTCCCTCTCACACCGTCCCTCTCACACCGTCCCTCTCACACCGTTCACACCGTCCCTCTCACACCGTCCCTCTCACACCGTCCCTCTCACACCGTCCCTCTCACACAGTCCCTCTCACACCGTCCCTCTCACACCGTCCCTCTCACACCGTCCCTCTCACACCGTCCCTCTCACACCGTCCCTCTCACACCGTCCCTCTCACACCGTTCACACCGTCCCTCTCACACCGTCCCTCTCACACCGTCCCTCTCACACAGTCCCTCTCACACCGTCCCTCTCACACCGTTCACACAGTCCCTCTCTACACCGTCCCTCTCACACCGTCCCTCTCACACCGTCCCTCTCACACCGTCCCTCTCACACCGTCCCTCTCACACCGTCCCTCTCACACAGTCCCTCTCACACAGTCCCTCTCACACCGTCCCTCTCACACCGTTCACACAGTCCCTCTCTACACCGTCCCTCTCACACCGTCCCTCTCACACCGTCCCTCTCACACCGTCCCTCTCACACCGTCCCTCTCACACCGTCCCTCTCACACCGTCCCTCTCACACCGTTCACACCGTCCCTCTCACACCGTCCCTCTCACACCGTCCCTCTCACACCGTCCCTCTCACACCGTCCCTCTCACACAGTCCCTCTCACACCGTCCCTCTCACACCGTCCCTCTCACACCGTCCCTCTCACACCGTCCCTCTCACACCGTCCCTCTCACACCGTTCACACCGTCCCTCTCACACCGTCCCTCTCACACCGTCCCTCTCACACCGTCCCTCTCACACCGTCCCTCTCACACCGTCCCTCTCACACCGTCCCTCTCACACCGTCCCTCTCACACCGTCCCTCTCACACCGTCCCTCTCACACCGTCCCTCTCACACCGTCCCTCTCACACCGTCCCTCTCACACCGTCCCTCTCACACCGTCCCTCTCACACCGTCCCTCTCACACCGTCCCTCTCACACCGTCCCTCTCACACCGTCCCTCTCACACCGTCCCTCTCACACAGTCCCTCTCACACAGTCCCTCTCACACCGTCCCTCTCACACCGTCCCTCTCACACCGTCCCTCTCACACCGTCCCTCTCACACAGTCCCTCTCACACCGTCCCTCTCACACCGTCCCTCTCACACAGTCCCTCTCACACCGTCCCTCTCACACCGTCCCTCTCACACCGTCCCTCTCACACCGTCCCTCTCACACCGTCCCTCTCACACAGTCCCTCTCACACCGTCCCTCTCACACCGTCCCTCTCACACCGTCCCTCTCACACCGTCCCTCTCACACCGTCCCTCTCACACCGTCCCTCTCACACAGTCCCTCTCACACCGTCCCTCTCACACAGTCCCTCTCACACCGTCCCTCTCACACGGTCCCTCTCACACCGTCCCTCTCACACCGTTCACACCGTCCCTCTCACACCGTCCCTCTCACACCGTTCACACCGTCCCTCTCACACCGTCCCTCTCACACCGTCCCTCTCACACCGTCCCTCTCACACCGTCCCTCTCTACACCGTCCCTCTCACACAGTCCCTCTCACACTGTCCCTCTCACACCGTCCCTCTCACACCGTCCCTCTCACACCGTCCCTCTCTACACCGTCCCTCTCACACAGTCCCTCTCACACTGTCCCTCTCACACCGTCCCTCTCACACCGTCCCTCTCACACCGTCCCTCTCACACCGTCCCTCTCTACACCGTCCCTCTCACACCGTCCCTCTCACACCGTTCACACCGTCCCTCTCACACCGTCCCTCTCACACCGTCCCTCTCACACCGTCCCTCTCACACCGTTCACACCGTCCCTCTCACACCGTCCCTCTCACACCGTTCACACCGTCCCTCTCACACCGTCCCTCTCACACCGTCCCTCTCACACCGTCCCTCTCACACCGTCCCTCTCTACACCGTCCCTCTCACACAGTCCCTCTCACACTGTCCCTCTCACACCGTCCCTCTCACACCGTCCCTCTCACACCGTCCCTCTCTACACCGTCCCTCTCACACAGTCCCTCTCACACTGTCCCTCTCACACCGTCCCTCTCACACCGTCCCTCTCACACCGTCCCTCTCACACCGTCCCTCTCTACACCGTCCCTCTCACACCGTCCCTCTCACACCGTTCACACCGTCCCTCTCACACCGTCCCTCTCACACCGTCCCTCTCACACCGTCCCTCTCACACCGTCCCTCTCACACCGTCCCTCTCACACCGTCCCTCTCACACCGTCCCTCTCACACCGTTTACACCGTCCCTCTCACACCGTCCCTCTCACACCGTCCCTCTCACACAGTCCCTCTCACACAGTCCCTCTCACACAGTCCCTCTCACACCGTCCCTCTCACACCGTCCCTCTCACACCGTCCCTCTCACACCGTCCCTCTCACACCGTCCCTCTCACACCGTCCCTCTTACACCGTCCCTCTCACACCGTCCCTCTCACACCGTCCCTCTCACACCGTCCCTCTTACACAGTCCCTCTCACACCGTCCCTCTCACACCGTCCCTCTTACACCGTCCCTCTCACACCGTCCCTCTCACACAGTCCCTCTCACACAGTCCCTCTCACACCGTCCCTCTCACACAGTCCCTCTCACACAGTCCCTCTCACACAGTCCCTCTCACACAGTCCCTCTCACACCGTCCCTCTCACACCGTCCCTCTCACACCGTCCCTCTCTACACCGTCCCTCTCACACAGTCCCTCTCACACTGTCCCTCTCACACCGTCCCTCTCACACCGTCCCTCTCACACCGTCCCTCTCACACCGTCCCTCTCTACACCGTCCCTCTCACACCGTCCCTCTCACACCGTTCACACCGTCCCTCTCACACCGTCCCTCTCACACCGTCCCTCTCACACCGTCCCTCTCACACCGTCCCTCTCACACCGTCCCTCTCACACCGTCCCTCTCACACCGTCCCTCTCACACCGTTTACACCGTCCCTCTCACACCGTCCCTCTCACACCGTCCCTCTCACACAGTCCCTCTCACACAGTCCCTCTCACACAGTCCCTCTCACACCGTCCCTCTCACACCGTCCCTCTCACACCGTCCCTCTCACACCGTCCCTCTCACACCGTCCCTCTCACACCGTCCCTCTTACACCGTCCCTCTCACACCGTCCCTCTCACACCGTCCCTCTCACACCGTCCCTCTTACACAGTCCCTCTCACACCGTCCCTCTCACACAGTCCCTCTTACACCGTCCCTCTCACACCGTCCCTCTCACACAGTCCCTCTCACACAGTCCCTCTCACACCGTCCCTCTCACACAGTCCCTCTCACACAGTCCCTCTCACACCGTCCCTCTCACACCGTCCCTCTCACACCGTTCACACCGTCCCTCTCACACCGTCCCTCTCACACCGTCCCTCTCACACCGTTCACACCGTCCCTCTCACACCGTCCCTCTCACACCGTTCACACCGTCCCTCTCACACCGTCCCTCTCACACCGTTCACACCGTCCCTCTCACACCGTCCCTCTCACACAGTCCCTCTCACACCGTCCCTCTCACACCGTCCCTCTCACACCGTCCCTCTCACACCGTCCCTCTCACACCGTCCCTCTCACACCGTCCCTCTCACACCGTCCCTCTCACACCGTCCCTCTCACACAGTCCCTCTCTACACCGTCCCTCTCACACCGTCCCTCTCACACCGTCCCTCTCACACCGTCCCTCTCACACCGTCCCTCTCACACCGTTCACACCGTCCCTCTCACACAGTCCCTCTCTACACCGTCCCTCTCACACCGTCCCTCTCACACCGTCCCTCTCACACCGTCCCTCTCTACACCGTCCCTCTCACACCGTCCCTCTCACACCGTCCCTCTCACACCGTCCCTCTCACACCGTCCCTCTCACACCGTTCACACCGTCCCTCTCACACAGTCCCTCTCTACACCGTCCCTCTCACACCGTCCCTCTCACACCGTCCCTCTCACACCGTCCCTCTCACACCGTCCCTCTCACACAGTCCCTCTCACACCGTCCCTCTCACACCGTCCCTCTCACACCGTCCCTCTCACACCGTCCCTCTCACACCGTTCACACCGTCCCTCTCACACAGTCCCTCTCTACACCGTCCCTCTCACACCGTCCCTCTCACACCGTCCCTCTCACACCGTCCCTCTCACACCGTCCCTCTCACACCGTCCCTCTCACACCGTCCCTCTCACACCGTTCACACCGTCCCTCTCACACAGTCCCTCTCTACACCGTCCCTCTCACACCGTCCCTCTCACACCGTCCCTCTCACACCGTCCCTCTCACACCGTCCCTCTCACACCGTCCCTCTCACACCGTTCACACCGTCCCTCTCACACCGTTCACACAGTCCCTCTCACACCGTCCCTCTCACACCGTCCCTCTCACACCGTCCCTCTCACACAGTCCCTCTCACACCGTCCCTCTCACACCGTCCCTCTCACACAGTCCCTCTCACACCGTCCCTCTCTACACCGTCCCTCTCACACCGTCCCTCTCACACCGTCCCTCTCACACCGTCCCTCTCACACCGTCCCTCTCACACCGTCCCTCTCACACCGTCCCTCTACACCGTCCCTCTCACACCGTCCCTCTCACACCGTCCCTCTCACACCGTCCCTCTCACACCGTCCCTCTCACACCGTCCCTCTCACACCGTCCCTCTCACACCGTCCCTCTACACCGTCCCTCTCACACCGTCCCTCTTACACCGTCCCTCTACACCGTCCCTTTCGCGCTGTTCTTCTTCACCGTCCATCCACAATGTCCCTCTACACTGTCCCCCTGTCACACTGCCCCTCCCATCCCAACCATCCGAAGGGGCATAACCCGAGGACCGGGCCCCCTCGGTGAGAGGCCGTGTTGAAGACACTGCAGTGGTTCACCTGCGCCGCCTGCACCGCGCAGCAGATGGAGTACCCCATCGAGAACGCCGGTAGCCGCCGGCGCACTGCAATCATCTGCTGGTACCCCGCGGACTGGCGCTCCCGCTGCAAAGCCGCCGGCGTCATGGCCACGAAGTCGCCGCGCAGGAAGTCGCCCCAGCTCCGGTCCGCAGGCGCCCGCGGCGGCCCCAGCGCTCGCAGTGCCCCCTCGAGGGCGCGCCGGGCCTCGCGCACATGCGCGGCGTCGAACCGCACGTACAGCGCGTCGTCCTCGTCCTCCCCGGCCTCGCCCAAGAGGAACTTGTTCCGTCGCACGTTCATGCGCAGCCCAGCGTTCGCGCACTCCTCCGCGCACGCGGCGGGCAAGTCCCGCAGGTTCCGCACCCCCAACTCCACCTGCAGCGGCGGGGGGTGCGGCGAGAAGGGGGTCTGGGCGTCGCCCCAAAGGGGGGGCGGGTTGGAGGGTGGGGGGGGGCATGAGGCGCTCGCCACAAGGAGGACTGAGCGCGGGGGAGGGCAAGATGAACGTTGTTTGGTGCCCCCGCCGGGGGAGTTACCCCGCAAGCAGAGGTCCTGAGACCAAAAGCCGTCGTTCAGGAGGGTTCCCCCACCGCCGGTCTGGGGTGTCCGCTTGGACGCACGTGGCCAATGGGGAGGGACAGCCTGGTGACTCCGTCGAGACTCGGCCATTTCCCCTTTGTACACGTCCCCGCACGTGTGGTCATACCAAGTCCACAGCCTTGATGCTTCCCCCTCCACTTTTTGCTTCTTTGTCACCCCAGGGCTGCCACACCTGGATATGAATCCCCGTTTCTGCAGGGGGGAGGGGGGGGGCAGGCAGGGATGCATTGGAAGGGGAGGTACCCCCTCCCCTCCAGGGCGCCCAGCCTATGCCCAGCCACTGTGCCCTGACGCCAAGTGCCAGCTTCAATGGCAACTATAACCGACAGTAACCGCCCTCAACCGCTTTAGCAACCTCCTCCAACGGCCTGCCTAACCGCCTCGGGGGCCACCTCTGAGGCCCGTTCCCTTCTAATGCATCCCTGGGGGCAGGATACCCACACAAATCCCGAAGCCAACATTGCTCCACCATTTTGAGCGTGGCCTTGTCTCACAACCCGCACCCCCTCACGCACTCTCCGCGGCAGAAGGGCAGCATCCGCCCTCCCGTGCCCCCTCGGACCTGCAGAAACGCCACCAGGTCCGGCGGCAGGCAGTCGAAGGCATGCCGTGCCCTGCACACGCCGCCTGCGTCCTCGCACGCCCTCTTGATGCACTCCACCACCTCCACTTTGCGGTCGGCCACGTCGTGCCCAGAGTCGGCCCGGACCAGCTCCCACTGTCCCTTGTCCACCTTCCGCCAGCCCGCGCCCATCTGAGGGGCGTAGTGGCGGAGGGTGTTGCGGTACGCGTTCGAGAGGTGCGACACCGTCTGCTGCGGCGCGCCGCTGTTCAGGAAGTCGCGGATGAGCGCGCAGCACGCCTCGATCACCTCCGGGTCATCCGATGGGTCGACGAACTGCCTCCAGAACGGCTTGCTGCCGCCCCCCTTGCCACCCCCTTTGCCCTTGCCGCCCCCTCCTTTGTATCCGCCGCCCCCCTTCGCCCCCCAGCCTTTGCCCGGGGCGCGATCCTCCCGAGCCGGCGCGGCCCAGCCGCCGCCCCGGTGCCCCCCCTTGCCCTTGCCCCTGCCCTTGCCCCTGCCCTTGCCCGACGTGTCATATGGGTATCCGTGGAAGTGGCTCATCTGTGGGGACCGCTGCCTTCCGCGTTGTGCCCCATGCGCCTGACTGGCACTAGAGCGCGGCCATGTTGCCTTCCCTGCAGAACACAATGACAGCAACGGGCAACGCAGACATGGGCACCCTTAGAACGCCGCTGGTTCTGTAGCTATTGATCTCTATCCACAATTTGGGGTTATGTATCCACATTGAATTCCCCATGCCATGGGACCCTGAGAAGGTCGGTGTTATTCAATCATATTCATCTTTGCCCATCACAAAGAAGGCAACTGTTGCATGGGCATATTGCTATCTCTCCCTTTTTTTTTGACCCCAACTAGGTAGGTCACATGTACCCATGTTTATATGTCCCCACTTAGTGCACCCCGAGAAGGCTGTATTTATGTAGCCATATGGTTTTCTCCCCGCTATGCGGACCCTGTGAAGACGGGGATTATATAGCCATACTGATTTCTGTCCACTATGGGGACCTTGAGTAGGCACACGTTATGAGTGCAGACCCGTGCCTCTGCTGTTATTTGTGAGACTTCCCGACCCCTCGTGGACCCACATCTTTTGGCTAGCGAAGACCTTGCCCCACAAGCAACGGCGGAGGGAAAGGCATGCCAAAGGAGGTCGCAGCAGTGAATCAATGTAAAGAACGAGGGCCTTCCGCCACACCACAAAGCACACCTACAGCGCCCTTTGGTGCGGGGCCTTGCGCTGCCATTGGCTGCACCTCCTCCCCGTCCCCCATGCCCGTGGTCCTCAGCATCCTCCACCGCAGCCCGAACCTGCCCCTGCACCCCCACACAAACAGCAGCCCCGCAGGCACCAGACCCCACCCTGCCACTCCTGCCAGTGCAGATGGCGGCCCCCATGACCCCCAACACCACATGGCCATTGCTTCGGCAACCGAAGGGCCGACACCAACTGACTGGCCCAGTGCCACCACCGTGGCCCCGTGGCTTTGCGTTTGAGGACCAGAGGATTTGTGGCGCACGGCTACCGCCGGACGTGTGGCGCCATTAAAAGTAGTCAGCCGTGACGTGACGCCCACCGAGAGCTCTGAGGGCAAGGGGGCGCTGATGTGCGACATGAGAAGCACCCCCAGAACAAGCGTCACCGCCGCGGTGCCAAGGGCCCGGCGCATGGCCACTGCACAACGGCTGTGCACAGTCCGCAGAGGGCGTTGCGCGCTGTGCGCACAGCCACAGCAGGGTCCGCTGCTGCCGTGCCGTTCGCTAAGCCATTGGGGATGACCTGAAGACAGATCTACCTGAAGAGACATACACCCAAACGTCGGTGGTCTCGGCCAGCAGTAGCATAAAACTACAGAATGTGGGGAAATGCACGCTAGTGGGGAAGGTGTACTCAGCAGGATCGGGTACATTTCATGGTGAACGACACATCATAGACTAAACGCTACATATTCTTGATGTGCCAGCAGGGCCAGAGGGTGCAGAAATTGGGACTATGGGACTTGTGATGCCTTTTGGCCGCAAAGCCCCCAAGCCCAACCCGAGGGTCAGGCACGAGGGCCGCCTGAACGCAGGAGGAGGGACAGCTAACAACACACTGCATGGCTCAGCAACACTCAGCCCTCTGTGAATGGGCACTAGACCATGGAACTTGAAACGAACAAGTGTAGAAGCACAACAAGCGGGGGGTCAGAATCCAAAAAAGGTATTTAGCGTGTCACGAAACAGTGCCGTTGATCCGATTTACCATCTCAGCTAAAAGGCCTAGTTGGGCAGATTGTTCTGTTGCATTTCTAACCAATCTATCTAATTTTCTGAATTGTGTCGATGTCATTTAATCTACCGAGCTGCACTTCTGCTTGTGCATTAAGTCGATATGATTTGTTCTGAAAAATTCACCAAAAATGTCAAATAGCACAGCAGATTGTCTGAAACCAATTGCAGGTCCTTTCCTACGAACAGCATTGGCCAGTGACGGGCAAGATCATTGTCAGGATCACGACCGAGCATGCGCGCAATGCATCCGCACACTTGGTTGGCTTTTGTATATAAATCGTTGTGCAGTTCTACACCGTCAATTTCTGCAAGCTTTGCATATGACGATTTTGATTTTGTGTGGTCTTGTGTTTCCAAAAAATGACAAAGGTAAGAATACAATAGATCAACAATACCGTGTATAATATCATACTCATCATTGCTGGGCTACTTGCTTTGGTCCAGTGTGTGTTACAAGATACATTGATGCACAGTACAACAACAACGAAAAACCAACAAAATCAATCAGCGGACAGTACAGATGACACAAAAAAGTCCTGATTCACACTGTGGAACATCATCCAGCTTTCTTCATTCTAAATGAACGCACAACAACAACACCCTGGGCAAAACACCAACAACAAACTAAGATGACATGATACAATTGCACAACAAAGTGCTGGTGCATCTGCAATATAAACTGCTATTAAAAGACTGCCAAAGAGTGCCAAAGAGTGCCAAAGAGGATGGTAGGAGGATATTAAAGCGTTGACCCGCTTTCTATTTGCCCCGCAGTTGACATGCTAAGCAGGTGCTTGTCACAGCACGTCATGGACAAATGTTTCCAACATTATCATCGTGTATTTATTTACTTCGTTATATTCATTATATTATACTTTGCAAGGGAACAGTTGGCCACTTTTCTTGCGGTCCGGACGCCGATACCTTGGCGATTCCTGTTGCAAAGCCGACCATAAGCCGCACCTCTACTTTGTAGCCTATTTTAGCAACAGGACTGAGTAGCAATCATGTTGTGCAATGTGGGATCATCCCTTCCACCATTGTTTTCCTGCCATGCATGCTGTGTTGCACTGGTATTCATTGTGCTCAGCATAGCTTGCCTCACTTTTTGCAGTACTACATTTGGTGCCACATTATCCCAATTCTCAAATTAATACAGTCCCTACCCCCGCTGTTGCTCAGACAGGACCGTAGCTGAGACAGGCCATGATCAATTCAATACTGCTCAAACTGCGGGCTTATAATTGGATCTCCAAGCACTTTGTTGACTGCAACATCCCAAGCACCTTGGCGACTACAGCATCCCCAAGCACCTTGGCAACTGCAGCATTCCCAGGCACTGTGGCGAATAGTATACCAAGAAGCACCTGGGTAATTATTGTCTCTTTGGTCACCTGACACACATAGTGTTCCCAAACTGTGATGTGGTCCTTGAATGCCATTAATCTTCATCCCCGTTGAATGTAGTGTTTGGTGGCACCGAAAAAAACCCCTCCGCCTATTTCTGAAGGAAAAAACTCCGCCTATTTCTGAAGAAAAAAAGTGGGTTTCACGGGAATTTGGAACCTCTAGATGTCACTATTGGACACCACAACACCAATATGCGCACTGAACGTGGGAGCTAGTGTACCCAGTTTGAATGCATATTTCTGGGTTGCCAGGAGCGATTTTATTGAATACCTTTTTTCCATCATCATGGGTGATGTCTGGAGAATGCAACCAATGGCTGTGCTGTATTGCACATTGCGCTGTACTGTCCTGTTTGTTCAAAAATCTGCTACACCGCTTTCAAACCCCACTGCTGTTTTAAAACCTGCTGCTTTCGAAAAACACCCCACACCTCCCATAAACCCTGCAGCAACACACACCGAAGCACTCTGATTCTTGTCTTCACTGGCTTTCATGGCATGTGTCTGAAAACAATCTGCAATCGTACAACAGTCACATTCCATATCAATACAAATTCCATCCCCACTGTCCCTTGAAAGCCCACAGGCGATGAAAAACCCCATCGATAACATTCTTTTCATGATTCATTCTCAACGCTCCTGCTACGGCATGCGACCCTGGCTGGCCCCCGATGCCGGGTGGGCAGCCAGGTGCGGCACTTCCCTCTCCCACTCCAGACCCTACCAACTCCCTGGGTAACAGTCTCTCCCTTTGCACCGTACAGGCGACTACACAATCCTACTCCAACTAGTGGGAAAGGGCGAGAGGCATGGCGAGGGAACAGGGCAAGGGGGAAAGGGGGGCGGATGTGCTTAGGGAGGTGAATAGGAAAAGGACTCTGAGAACAAGAGGCAGAGCAACAGGGGGAAGGGGGGTCCGGACCTTCGTGTGCACACGATTGACCCTGCAGCATGCAGTACCTCTGCATGCAGTGCTGTCTGTCGCATGCTCGCAACGCAAGGATCTGGAACAACCGGAGGGTGGGGGGGGATGGGATGGGAGAATGCCCAACACCTGACAGGCATGTAGCCCAAAAGACCCACTCTGTCGGTGGCCGGTACTGCAAGCCACCCTGCGATGGACTCGGAGCCACATAAACCACCGCAGACCCAGTCCGAGACCGGCACAGTGAAGTTTCCGCACACGATGCCCATGCCCATGCACATATACACAACCATGCTAATTCATGGTCCTGACCGGGGGCACTGGGGGACCTACACAAAGCAGGCAGTGGCAGCCACTGCAGGTCCCACAATATGCCACGGTGTCGGAGACACACGGGCAGTAGTGCCCAGCCCGAGGCATGATGCACGAGGTCGGGGCCGAGCCACTAGACACAGGACCAGGTCTGCAGGTGTTGAGACTGGTGGGGCTTGCCACAGGACATCGCATCCACCGCAGCTCCCTGGATGGTGGCTGGGCGGGGAGGGGAGGGGGGGGGGGGGGGGCTCAAACCCCGGGTCGGGCATCTGTGGACAGGGAAGCATCAGGCCCGTCAAAACGGCCCCCCCAACCGTCAGCAAGCCTGGAATTTCAACCCACCAGCACCCTGCATCAAAATGCATTTCGGCAACGCGCTGCACCTGTTCACTTCATGCTGCATGTGACGCCGAATGGCTTGGGGGAGCACAGCCAATGGGGCGGACCAGGCTTGCCCACATCGAAGGTTACTTATGGTGGGTGCAGGCCAGAGTTGGGGTTAGTGCCCGGCAAGCCATACGTGAACCGCCGCGAGCCTATCCCTCCGCGGTACGGTGCCGGACGTGAACCACCCGTGGCTGGACACTGCTGGACGCGAACCGTGTTAAAAAATTCGGGCACCTGTGAACAGTTAGAGCTCACCACAGGGCGGGGGAAATGGTGATGAGGTGCAGAAAAACGCACAAGGGGGAGCATAACGTTCGCCGCACACGTCAACGGTCGTTTGCCGGACGCCGCCGGACGCGAGAACCCCCCCCCCCCCCCCGCCTCCTGCCAGCCGCCAAAGAAAATTTTGCCGGACTCTAGATCCTACTCTGGTGCAGGCCTCCAGGGACATTGCACACGAGCAGAGGTGGCCGGCCAAGACGCGGGCTATGCAGCACGTGTCACAGCACGCGGGGCATTGGTGCTTGTCCTGGAGGGCCTACACACACTACAGTGTTCCGGGGCTCAGCCACTTGTCTGGCCGGCATAGAGGGCCGCTTCGGTGAGCGGGAGAGTGGAGGGTGCCGGGGGTAGCGCCGCAAAGCAGGTGCAGTGCGGGGCGGCGTGGCGGGGCCGCGGGGCCCGTCGACCAGCGGAAACGCTGCGAGTGGCATCCCGGGCCGTGTGCTGCGGGCGGATGAAGTCCCCGGCCCAAGGGGGCGTTTTCGCACAGCGCGGGCACAGCGCCAATTATTACGGTGATTATCCAGGTAACAACCCTGAAAACCACGCACCTGCGGAATCATGCACAATCAATTCAAAATTCAAACATTCAAACATCTGATGCTTGCCATGGGTCCCAGGGACCTAAATTCTGCCCCCTATAGCCCCGTCCACTGCAGCAGCCATTCAATGACGTCCTTTCAATCTTCTGAACTTACCCAACTCCCGGTGGTGGAGAACAGCCAACTTTTCGCACAGCGCACGGTACGCCCCCCAAAGGGACTTTTGTGGGGGCAACAATCCGTAGCTTCTGGACCCGATGCCGCGGGCCAGAGTTGGTTCAAGTGATGGGTGGCAGCGTTTGTCCCTCTCCCCCTCTGTCCAGGTCTGCCACTGACACAGACACAAACACTGTGGAGGCCCAGCACAAGCATCTGCACTCCATTGAACAAAGCTGAATGATATGGGGCCGCAGTCACCAGGACGTTCCCCAAGGACACCCGGGTTGCTGCATCCTTCTGCTGTCAAGAAACACGCACGCCCCGGGCCGGTGGGTGCCGCTCAACCGCCGGCAGTTGCTGGCCAACCGTTTTACAGTCATGCGCCAACCGCTGGCGGTTACCGTCCGCTGTGTCGGTTGACCACTGACAGCACATGGCCTGAGTGCTATATGATGGGGCCTCCAGGGGGACATGGAAGGGGCCGCAACAAACAGGGGGTAACATGTGCGCTCCCTCATTGAAAAAAACAAAGGGGGGGAAACACTCAGTCATCTCCCGGCTGCAAAGCGACGGCGGTCGGGCAGTAGCTGGGGCGGGTAGAGGCGCATCAAGGGCAATCGCCCTACCCCCGACGGGGCACAAAGGAGGCACATTGGGGGCACGGGGGGGGTTGGGTTGGGTTGGGTCGTGGCTCGCACCGGAGGCGGAGGTGTCCTTCCCTCACCAGCACGACTGGGCCCTACCCCGGCTGTCTGGTCTCACAGCCCCCCAGACTGTTGACGATCCCCGAACCCCACCAAGGCGCTGGTGGGAGGGAGATACCGCCGTGCCTGTGTGTATGTCGCGCGCGCTCAGGGCATGTGGGGGGTTCAGGGCACTGGGTCAGGGCACAGTTGCACACCTTTTGTCTCCATTGGGCTGCGGTCCTCCTGTCAGCGTGTGGGGGGGGATGTGTGTGCCCGGTGCTCTGGGCCCCAGCAGCGGGGCAGGGGAGCCCTACACTAAGGCTGCTGGGGAAGTCTGTAGGTCGGGTGACCTGCGGCTTCCTCCAGCCCACGACTGAACCCCAGAGGGGTGCACGGGGCATGTGGCCTGTGGCGCTCCTTGACTGACCCAGAGGGTCACAGGTGGCGCTGCACACTGTGGATGGAAGGTCCTGGGGCGTGCTGAGCACTTCCCTGCCCCAGGAGCACTCGAGGGGGCGGAGCTCCCGGTGAGCCCGCTGCGCGTTGGTCACCTCAGACGAGACGGGACCCTGAGGGCTACACCGCTCGCCGACCCCTCCTGTGGCAGCGGGGGGGGGAGGGCGGGCGAACGGAGGACATGAGGCTGCTGTTGCTGCGGGCACGAAGGGGGGGGGGGTACATGAAGGGACAGGAGGTGGTGACATAAGAGGGGGGGGATCATGAGATGGTGCCTGTGTTGAGGTGGAGGGTGGCCACAAGGGATTGGCAAATGTAGGCTGCAGTGCACGTGCTGCTTGCTTCGGCGGGCGATCTGTTGCATGTTGACACTGCCTAGCCCAGTACAAAGGGGATCGCATCGGCGGACGCGAGCCGCTGCAGCACGTACGTCGTGCCGGACTGGCCCTTGTGAACGCGCAGACGCGGGCTGATGTACTCGATGTCGATGAACGCCGGCCGCACTTGGATCGGCACCGGCGCCGTCACTGCGACCCCAAGGCCGCACCCCCTCAGAGCAGCCTCGCATGCCTCGGGGTCGGCGCTGCACGGCACGATGCGCACGCCACGGAACTCAACGACCAGGCGGTTTGGCTGCCTCGGGTCGCGCGCGCAGTGCCCGCACAGCACCATGGCCGCCCGCAGCGCCGATCCCGGCACCGAGAACGCCTGCAGCAGATCATAACGCGACCCGTCGACGATGTTGTAGCTGCCGTGCAGCTCCACTCTGCAGCCGCACAAGGCCCCAAACGAGAGAAGTTCGAGGGAAACGGGGGCCGAGCTCAAGCCCAAGTCTGACCAGAGCACCTCCCAACTCGAATCAAGCTGCGATAGCGCGGTCTGCCTGGGGCTTTGCAGTACGCGACACATCCGCAGGATGTCCTCTGTGTTGGAGGGATCGGTCTGCAGCGCCCGCAACATCGTCTCCTCTGCCTCAGGGGACCCCTCCACAAAGGCACTGGTGGCCATCATTCCGGCAGGCCCTTCATCTCCGGAGATAGCCAGCAACGCAAAACTTTGGGGACAAGCAGAGGGCGATGCTGTCGTCACGGACTGGGTCCTAATTGATCTCCAATACAATGAGAATGTGACGGCTGAGATGAGCCATGCAGCCAGTGCCCCAAACTTCCAGTGCACCGGGGCAGCATGTTCCGTGCTGGTGCCCCTAGACCAAGGTGCGGATGTCTCAGACTGGACAGCTGGAGGCCGGCGTGAGGTCGATGTAGTGGCTGCCGCAGGGCGCCATATGAGAGAAGGTGCTCTTTGGTATGGCCTTGGGTGGGAAAACAGGGAGGGGGGCCCTGGCGTTCATGATCTGCCCACGAATGGTCTGAGATGCCCAATTGGCAGATGCGAAGCACACTGCTGGCAGCAGGACCGAAACTATTGCGGCAACGGTGACCAGCAACCCCAGAAGCGCAAACGCGGACCGATGCATGCACGTGTGCAGCACAGTCTGCGTGGGCAGCAGGGGTATAGAGGAATGGCACCGTGGTGGCATGCGTGGCTGCGAGAAAAAAGACACTCAGAAATGAGAAAGAGAGCGGGGGGGGGGGGGGGGGACAGGAGGAAAAGGACGCGGACGTGTTTGGGCCATGATGTCAGGTTTTGAAGTAAGGACCATGATCCTGGCCTCATACCAGACTCACTCGGTTCAACGTTGTTCAATGTGACGCAATCACAATACTCTTTGCCTTGCTGGTCTCGCAGCGCAAACTAGGCTTACACCGAATGTTGCATTGAGGTCACCGATTTTGCAGGGCTATCGAATGTTTCATGGGCCGCCCGGGTCAGCTCTTCCCCCTCCCACAGCTGAGATGAGACCCTTTCTTCCCGAGGTTGACTCTAGTTATCCAGGCTAAGCATGGCCAACCACCCCCATACCAGCTCATACCCTCTGGCATAGCAACCTGTCACCTACAGCAAAAGGGAGGGACAACGATGAAGCGTAACCCCCCCCCTTTGTAATTGCTACGCAAAAGTACCAAATTAATACGGTCCCTAAGCCTACTGTAGCTTAGACAAGGGCGTGGCTTGCGCGCAACACATACAACTACCGACACACATGCGAGTGAGTGCATGGTATGAGTGCACCTTAACCTCCTCCCACGTTCCCGAAGGCATATAAACACAAGAAAGTGTTTGAAAGCAATGAGGCATGAGAAGCCTACAAATGTTCAGCTTGGAAACACTTCTTGCCATCATATACCATGCGGAACAACTGCACATGCTCACCACTTGAAGATGCCGTTGAACATGCCTTTGCCTGAGGTTTAGGGGCTGGTTTGAGCTCGGGCAACTTCCAATTCTTGGAAATGAAATTGCCTTGCATGTGGTCTCTTGTAAAGTACACTCACAACAAATGTGTCCATGACCTATGTAACCAGCAAATTTATCACCAAACCCATGTCTTATGTGGCTGCACTACCTTTGGTACCGAATTAAAATTAGGTCCCAAATTAATAGGGTCCCTCGGCCTACTATGGCTTGGACAAGGGCGTGGCTATTACAAGGGCCATGAGCAACGGATACCGAGCTCGCATATACCCCCGTGACACAAGCATATGGTCATAGCCACCACTTTCAGTTCATTGTTTTGCCTTGCTGCACTGCAGCACAAACCAGGTCAGTCCCGAATGTTGCCTTGAGGTCACCGCGCAAGGCAGTTATTACAAGAGGGGGAGCGGGGTATATTTCCAATTGGTTTGCCGCCTGGCTAGACATTATTGCTCGCAAATGGATGCGAGACTTTCATTGACCACATCACCAAGGGGACTTGAACTAGCCCCCCTTGGCCGTGTGACGAGTTGTGTGGCCACTCTACTATGACAATGCTGACATAAAGACTGCAATCAAAACCTCGGCAAGGAACAACAAATGGCGGAGGTCAGTAACCGACCTCCCCACCACCACTGTGCCCAAAATTGCCAGTGGCCTTGGCATGTGTCTGTGCTCCATAAACACACAGTGACTTCTCGCAGTGTGTCTAGTCTGCGCCGATCACATCAAGAAGCGCACAAGACCGGTGCCTAAATCCAGGCCCCACAGACGCGAGCCCCAGGTATGTTGCCTCTCTACACCATATCTTCAGCACTACCAATCTGTTGTTCAATGTCATACGCCGAAAAAACTACTCGGACCTCCGCGGGTGATAAACATGCCAATTATCTATGAGGCGTGCAGCCCACAGCCAACCATGTGAACAAGCGCACAAGGTTGGGGTTCAGGCCCGGGTTCCACAAGCATGGGCCCAGGTATGTTACCACTCCACTATGCCGTTTCTTTCCTCCCCATGTGGTGTGTAGTGTACTTTGCACCACTTGGTCTGTTTTTTTTAATCAAATAGGCCAACTCAGAAGTGCCAAGGCCCAGAGGGCAAGTGCATTAAGTACAGATTTCGGCGGAGCCTGGGTCAGCATACGGGATTCAGCTCATGACTGGTCCCCCATGTGTTCCCTATTGAAGTTGTAAAGGTCGGATGCAACTGCACTGACGTTCCTATGGGTCGTTTCAAGCTGAGTGTGCATGGGTTCCGGCGTCACAAGGGACCTCCCATTCATTGGGGTCCAGTGTGCTTTGTGCTTTTTAGGCAGTGGCAACAACAGGATTTTCCACAAGGTGGGGTCCCAGGTTTCCCGTGGCCTCTTCCTAAGCAGGTACAGTTGTCGACTGAGGTGCAAGATTTGTGTGCTGTACATGTCGTACTTTGTTCTTTCTGCGTGGTCCTGCATGTCCAGGCGTTGGGTCCAGTGGAGGACGTGGTGGTATATTTGTTGAGTATACCCTAGCCAGTTGTTTTTCGTATATTTGTAAACCGTGCAATGGCTGTCGGTATCGTGTGTGCAGCCCCACCGCTGTTGCATCTTGTTTGGCTGTGTGGTAGGTCTTCTGTGTGTGGGCAACGTAATGCTGCCATCTCTGGTGGGTGGGGGTGATGCTAATTGCGACCCGCAGGCGCGCATCCACCACTTCGTGATAGTCCCACTTAGCTCTGATAGCGCTGTTGTACATCGTCCGGAGGTCACGCAAGTGCTTCATGGCGTGAGCGCGGGTTGTGGCAGACATGTAAGCATGTGTTGTGACGTAAAAATGTTTGTGGGCCAGGTCCTCCATACGTTTCAATGTGGTGGTCCAACAGTTGTGCAGCGCATTGAGTGTCTTGGGCCGCTTGCGTTGTTGTGTCATGTTTCCTGGTGGAGGGTGGTGCGCGTAAACCATTGCACAGCCTCATGGTCGCTGGCTTGGCGTGCCTCATGCAGCCACGTGTCCACGTCAATTACAGGTTGGTTGTGTGGAGTGCTATGTTTGCGCTTCCGGGTCTGTCCAGTTGGTGCTCCGACCATGTTTCGTAGGTTTTGTGGTGTTTCGCGCGGTATGTAGTGCTGTGCAGTGAAGGGTGTGATCCACAAGGGGGATGGCGGCAAGTCGGGTGTCGGGGCAGCTAGATTCCGTTGCAACCCCTGAACGCCCTGTATGGCCCGGAACTGGAAAAGACCGGCTACCGAGCGGAGTCAATGACGCTCGCGTTGGGGTATCGTGTCCCGTAGGGAGTGGGGGGCGAGTAGGCGTTCGCACAGCCACCTGTCGTTTTTTTGAGGCTGTGCGCAACTAGTTATGGGCGTAGGTCGCGGAGTCATTCCACCATTTTTGCCACTTGGTCCAAGAAATTTGCCCAAGCACGGCAATGCGCCAGTCACATTTGCACCGAGCCCCCGTGTCTGGGGCCGCAAGACCCGCACACGGTTGGGATACGCTCCCAGGGTGCTCCCTGTCCCCACCAGCGGACCTAGCCCCACAGCCAAGGGAGCCACGTTGACCGCCGGTAATGTTTCCACGGGATCCAACGGATCAAATATATGTATATCGTATGTTTCTGTCGCCGTAGTTGCATAATCCATGACTTGGCCGAAGTTGGCATGATGTGTCCGTGGAGTACTATGTCATGTGGCTGGGGCGGTGGCATGTCCATGGGTAGGTTGTCGCCCATGTTTGCTAGGGTATCCAAGTCGTTGTTCCCCTGTATGTCAACATAGTCGTGGTATGTGGTTGCATGGCTCAGGTACAGTGTCCGGGTGTCCATCGGACCGTAAAGTTTTTGGTGGTCACGTTGTGGTAGCCCCGCTCTCGGTAGTCTTGGTCCTTTATTACGCCTTTGCGGGGGACCGGTGTGGCCTTCACTACCGAGTCGAGCACAATCTTGTCCCCGGGTTGTGCTAAGTTCGAAGCCACGGCGCATGCCATGATTTCTGCCCTATAAATCTGTTGGGGGCCGTGTACCCGGAAGGCGGCACGGAACTCCCCGTTGCTGATGCCTTCCCCTGCTCTACCGTGGCGTTTCGAACCGTCCGTGTACCACCGTCTTGTCGTGGGGTGCCCCGTGTACATTCCGCGTGTGCGGGAGAGTATGCGTTACATCCCGTGTTTCCTTGGGTGGTGAAGAGCCCTGTTGAGCAAATTTTGCTGCAAAGTGGCAGACTTTCTGGCCGTCCTAATGAGTGTCCTCTGTATCGGGTGGGCCGTAGGGCCCGGATAGGCGCCCTGGTGTCCGTACTCTTGGTTCTTGTAGTTGTTTACGTGGTGCGAAGTTGCTGTTGTCGCGGGTGTTGATGTATGGGTGGCCACTAGGGAGGGCTGGTATGAAGGTGTGCGTGTGGGAAGGCCCTAACCGTGATTGGGGTGCCAGACTGGGCTAGCCTTCGGCAAAGTTGCCCACCTGTTGCCAGTGCTAGAAGGCCTCGGGGACTAGTATCATGCCTCCCTTGCCCCGGAGCCTGATGTGTATCACAGTGTCATCCTTGATGCAGTACACGGCCAGTAGATGCTCATCATGCAGGATCTTGCCACCCATGGTCATGTAGAAATCGCTTTGAGTTATGGACCGGTGGTCTTGTACCCTCTGTTTGAGGTCATGTATTGTGAGTAGCGGTGAGATTTGCATTGGTGTGGTACCGTTCGAGTCCACTACTAAGCATTGCACGGTGTGCACCAGCTGTTCTGGGTCTAGCATGGTAGTTAGAGCCCATGTTACCCTGGTCACTCCGCATCCATGGCATGTCCATCGAGTCTTGTGCATATCAGTCCACGACGAGAAAAACACTGGGTCGGGTGAGGGGATGGCTTGCAGTTTGGGTTGACACCGGGGCATCGGCGGTTTGGGCTCTGTGGTATTTCACAAGGCTTGTTTGTGTTGTTCGTTGTTTCCGTGGGCGTGCCATTCATACTCGTGTCCACATCCATAGGTGTGTGTAGTGTGTATGCGCGTGTGTGTGACGTGGTGTATGGGACATATGCAAAAATGTGTGGAGTATTGACTAGACGCGTAGGCAGCCGGTCCTTGTAATGCAGTGGGACAGTTTCCACGCTCGCGGGTACAAGGTGGTCAGTGTGTTGAAAGTTGTCCTCTTGGTCGTGGGGGAGTTCAAAAAATTCCATGGTGTTGAAAACAGCTTCCCATGGCGAAAGGGGGGGGGGGGCACTGAGGGGCAATCATCATGTGTGGAGAGGCGCACTAGACTTTGCGACATCTTGTTCCGGTCTAATGGGGTTGGAGCCTCACTGTCATTATCTTTTTTGGTCTTGGGTGTATCTGGGTCTTGGGAGATCAGTGCACCTGCCTGCATAGTATCCTGGGTGGCACGATTGTGTTGGTCGGCCGTGCGCTGTAGTAGCGGTGGTGCTAGCCTTGTTCGGTAGGAGGTCATTCACGTTGTCCTTGACGGTAGCGTCTCGGCAGCCGGCCATGCACTGTGTCAGTGATGGCTCGGGCCGTGCCCGAGAGTCCTTGCCACTCGTCTGGGCAAGGTGCAGGGAGGCCGCCAGCAGCTGGCCACCCAGCAGCTGGCTGGTGGCCTACACAGCGTCGGCTGAGCGTTGGGTGCTACTCGTCACCAGGTACCCTAAGTGACAGCGAGCATGCAAGAACGTGTAGACGGCAGCCACAAACGTTGGTGTGTACACCAGAAAAGGCGAAATGGGCGACACAGGGACGCAGGACATACAGATTTCAAGGTTTTGACTCCTGATTTCCTTGGTAAGGGTGTTGGCCATCGCATCCAGTCCCACCCTGTGCGGTGGTGTCGTGGGGCCGCCGTGGATTGGATGGTTGTGGGCGTGCCATGCGTAGTCTGTGTGGTCGGGTGATCGAAGGAGTCCACAGGGCCTCCTGGTTGGGGTTCCTCCGGTGCGAAAAATGAGGTCTAGGCCGCTCATTCCGCGTGTACTCGTGGTTGTTGCTCATCGGCTTTTGCCTGTTGGAGTGTGCTCGTGAGGACCTCGCTGATGTCAATTGCCGCAGGGAAGGGCAGCAGGGTATCAAGTGGAGGCTGTTGCTGATGTTGTTGGTATTGTTGCTCTGGGAGGGGCGGTTGTCATGTGGGTATTATTGTGGTTCGGTTGGCACAGTTTGCGGTGGATGTGGTTCTTGTGGATTGTGGTATGCTAGGTACAGCAGGTATGGCGTCCCTTGTTGTACTGTTGCTGGGTCGTAGTGGCCCCCTTGTTGTTGGTGGACGTCGCCGGAACTTGTAGGTGTTGGGTCTGCGTAAGGGTGCTGTGGTTGTAGCTGCTGTGGCATTTGGAGGTGCAAGCACTGCGCGGTCCGGTGTGACGTCGCATTTGTATATTGGTTTGTGGCGAGTGTTGGATATTGGTCATAGTGTGGGTCCTCGTGGGTGTGGTATGTGACCAGTGTCGTCAACTGGGCATGTGGTGGCATGGGCTATTGCTGTACATGGGTTGCCGCCCGTTGATATTGGGGCTCCATTGGAGGTTGTTCAGGACTTGGCCTTTGATCCCATTGTGTGGTTCCTTGTGTGGGTCCCCCATGGTGTCTGTATGCTGATTGTCAAGGCAGTTGTTGTTCCGGTGGCGGTGGTCCTACCGTGGGTTGGCGCTGCTAAGTGTATTGCCTTAGCTTTCAGCGATAGCGTGACTGGCTCTTGCCTTTGGTTGAGGTGGGCACCGGTTGGGCTGCAGGTGCGGTTGCCAATATGTTAATGTGGACGTGGATTTCCTGGCTGCGCTGCGCCAGGGCTGTCCTTAACGCAAAAAAAAAAAATCCCGTCCAAAACGGGGTAATTTCAAAAGAGCCCGCGGACAGTACATGTCTTCACCCCGGTGTTCCCAATTGTTCAACCATGAGCCCCTAGCCCCAAATTGGTCTCAGCACACAACCATATGATCCTAGCCCCACATGTGTTGCATGACCCTACCTCACACCCTGCACAATTCAACATGAACAAGAGCAATACTTTTTCTGATCAAATACAGTCATGTAGCGTTCGACCACCCGAATGTTCCATCGCCGGTGGCACAGCTGGAAACAAACCCCCTACTGCTGGTACAACCTCTGGAAGTGCACCCTGACACGCTCCATAAGCTCACCCTTCCCCCCGCCCACACTCAAACCATGCTTCCTACAAATGGCCTTAAACTCAACCTTAGTCCACTCATGCAACCTCCCCCTCTCCATTGCGTTCAACACCGCCTCATCCACATCATACCTAAACACCAACTGCGCGGCAGGGTTAGAAGAGGTGGAGGCGACAGCTGAGGGGTTACGAAGGTCAGAAGAGGAGCTACTGGCAACTGCACCTGCCTGCTCCATATCCTCGTCCTCACTGTCTTCGTCCTCACCCTCCAACTCAACCCCATACACATCGCCAATGTCGGCGTCACGTGTCGCCCTCTTGGGGACAACCCACAAATCTTGAATGTCCAACGGAACCTCTGCCTCACCATCCTCTTCCAAAGAAACTACCAAATCCTTGAAAGCCGCAAACCCAAGCAAACCACCATCTTCCACCTCAACCGCATGCCCTTGCTTCCGTTTGCGCGGGCGGAAAGGGGTCTTGCGAAGGTCCTCAAAAACCTCAAAGGGCCCCCAATCCTCTGGTGCCTCCCCATTGCACCTTACCCACAGCGTCTCACACATGCGCTCCGTGGTTTGGCCAAAGTCCGTATCGGGGAGCCCCACCGCTACAGAGCGGGGGGCAAAATCAGAAGTAGCCCACAAGTGGGCGAAATGGCTACCTCACCCCTGCCGTATCGGGGAGCCCCACCGCTTCAGAGCGGGGGGCAAAATCAGAAGTGGCCCACAAGTGGGCAAATTGGCTACCTCACCCCTGCCGTATCGAGGATCCCCACCGCTTCAAAGCGGGGGGCAAAATCAGAAGTGGCCCACAAATGGGCAAATTGGCTACCTCACCCCTGCCGTATCGGGGAGCCCCACCGCTTCAGAGCGGGGGGCAAAATCAGAAGTGGCCCACAAGTGGGCAAATTGGCTACCTCACCCCTACCGTATCGGGGATCCCCACCGCTTCAAAGCGGGGGGCAAAATCAGAAGTGGCCCACAAGTGGGCAAATTGGCTACCTCACCCCTGCCGTATCGGGGATCCCCACCGCTTCAGAGCGGGGGGCAAAATCAGAAGTGGTGCCCAAAAGAGGGCCGGGGGGGTAGACATCGCCCACGTTCGGCCAGGGCAAAAAGGCCTCTAGGGGCTGTCCTTAAGGGCTGTCCTTAACAAAAAAAAAATCTCGTCCCTTAAGGACGGCCCTGCGCTGCGCTTCTATTGTTGGCGTGGCGGTGACGCTTGGAGTCGTTCTCGTCTAGGGTGACAGTGCCCTTGTTGTGGGTCTCGTCCCGAGGTGTGGGCATGTGGCTGGTGTTCACGAGGTCGAATGTGGCCCACATCGTGTTGCTGAGCATGCTGCGCCTGGTACTGGTTGTGTCTAGTGCTGCGGTGTGTGTAGCCGCGCGGTGGAGACGGGGATGATTGAGGTTTTGATGCTTGTGAGTGTGTTGGTGGGTCTCCGGGGTCTGAGAGTCGGTGGTTCCCCAGTCTGCATCCGACCACCAGGCTCACTGGTAGTTGTCCTTTGACCGTTATTTGACGTGGCGTGGCATGTGTACGAGGCAGAAGAACAAACCACAGGGTGGCTGACCTGCTGCCGCAAGGTTTTATGAGGTTCTGCAAAAGGACCTCTCCGAGGATCGGCGGTCAGGGGCACAACCCTGGGCAAGACCGGCGCGGAGGGTCAATCGAGAAAAATAGACACTCGGAAATCATCCTTGTCCTCCTTCGTCACGGCAGTCCCCTCCATCTCCGTTGCTGCACCCCAATCATTATCCATGGCAAGAGCCCCCTCATGGTACCATCCCACCCCCTTGCCAATGCCCCGGGCCAAGATTCTTCTTTCCCGAAAGGGGGGGGCATTGATGGGGGGGGGGGGGGCATGATTCTTCTTTCTGGGTGGGGGGACATTGGCATGTAGGAGGGAGGGCCATTGGCTCCAACAATTATCAGAAATTTAAAAAAAACCGGCATGTGAGCATTTTCTCACCCGTGCATCTTGTTGAGGCATTGTTTGGATGAATCCCTTCTAGGGCGCACATCTTTTGGATGGTTGTAGGTCTCACTTCCTTCCATTTTTTGGCTACTCACCTGACATGCATACAAAGCACTCTCTAGTTATCAACATGTCTGAGCAGCTCCTGTGTGGGAAACAGACACGTTAGCTCTCTAGGGTTTGGAAGTGTCCCCACGCCCAGACAGCTCCTGCATGGGCAGCAGGCAATATGCAATTTGATGGGGTGGGGGGGGGGGGCATGATTCTTCATTCCGGTTGGGGGGGGCATTGGGGATCAATGGTCGGTGCTGATCGACCGAATGTCCCCGCCATAGACAATTTCAGCCATTAGTCCAGAGGTTCTCTCACAAATGCATGTGTCCCCTTCTTGGTTAGGGTGCTCCACTATTCAATGTACAACAAGTAGGTACAAGGTTTCAATCAGCGGTGCCAGTGGCAGCTGCATTTGTTATATAACCTGTGGACGGCAAACCACTATAGATCAATACCTGTGTGTTGCTGAGCTAGATGGTGCATGAAAAACGGCCACGCCCTCAAGCTGCGTCTGTGTTGATGTGCCGCAGTGATTCACAGGGCCGTATAGCCTGATGCACTCCTTCGGCCTAACCATACGGCTTTCTGTTCTCCTGCTGGAGGGGAAAAGGGGAGGTAGACAATCGCTGTGTTACGTGCGGGCTGACAAGGCTGCATAGCTGTGTGTTTGTGGGACCATATGTCGGGTGAAGTGCCGCGTGCTTCAGTGGAAGCACCCTGGGATGCTGGTCCCAGGTTCGAACCCCACTGCCCGAGCCGCCAGAACCGGATCAAGCGGAGCGGCGGCTCGGGCAAAGGCAAGCAACGGGTGGGGTGGCAGCCTCCCATCGGGCGTGGGCGGTGGCGGGGCGCACTGCTGCAGGTGCCCGGGCACAATTTTTCTTGTGGATGATGGTATACGAAACTAAAACAGCTCAATAAGAAGAGAAAAGATCAGGCAAACAAGCGGGAGGGGCCCCAGTCCCCGGTCGGGCGAGGCCGGTGGGGGGGGGGCACTGCTACAGGCCGGGCTCGAACCGGCGATCTACGTGACGACAGCTGACGATGCTATCCACTATACCACACTGCTTCCCATACTGTCTTTGTGGGAAGAAACATTCAAAACTTAGAGAGCAGTCTACTGGCTGAGACGTCGTTTTCTCGTGTCGCTAACATCAGTGCTGTAGGCACTGTCATTGTCACTGTCGTCGGCGGCGGTGACAGTGTCAGAGTCGCTATAATCTGATATGGTACCCGACTCGTCAGAGTCAGATAAAGGCTCCAGGTCTAGTGATCTGAGGATGTCACTTGCAGTGACGGAGGAAAAACGTACTGCTGCTGGAGATTGAAAGACAATTTTTCGTGAGACTTCAGACAGATCATGTGTTGACGTAGCTGCAAAACGTGCCTTCTTGAGAGGGGTAAACAGTGGTGCTGAACACCATTGGGGCCATTGGGGGCATTGGCATGGGGGGGGGCATTGGCAAAAGGGGGGGGGGGTAAGTCCCTTGGGGGATTGATGGCCGGTTCTCATAGAGTGAATGCCCCCGCCATAGGCACTTTCAACCATTAGTCCGATGGTTCAATGCTCCGGTAATCTGGGCTGACCAGTGGCACATCTTACACATGCTAAGATACAATATCCAACGAAAGGCAAATTTACAATAATATGTGACCTATCACCTGTGTTGTCTGATCAGTGGGTGGGATTGTGGTGCTTAGTGATATGGAGAACATGGAGTGTGTCACTGTGTGTGGCTGTGCATGTCGCGTGTCGTGGGGCATCCAGGTATGTCACTGGTTGAACAGTCGGCATCTACCGCCGCGACGCCGGTTTAATTCCCAATGCGGAGAAGGAGAGTGAGGAGGACATGCGCCATGTCCTTTGGAGTGCACCATGGTAGGTCCCTTGGCGTGCGCTAGGGTAAGTCCCGTGGTGTGGGCCATGGTAAGTCTTGCGGTGTGTGCCATGGTAAGTTCCTTGGTGTGCGCCATGGCAAGTCCCTAGGCTTAAGCTTGGGCTTGGGCTTGGGCTTGGGCTTGAGCTTGTTCCATCAGGTTGAGTCATCTGAGGTTCGATAAAGAAGCCAAGAACCAGCGGCGTGCCGGATCAGCAATGGACCACCAACATTAGAACTAGCCGGTCAAAGGTCAGGTCGATTGGGGGAGCTAGACTTTGCCCTCTTACTATTTTCTTCATGACCACGGCAGTGGCTGCGCAAGCCCCAGTGCCTGCCTCAGTGACCTCTATCGGTGCCTTATGCAGAACGTCAAACACATACACCGTGGGGTCGAGGCTCATCCCCGGAAACGGCGCCTCACGACATCCACAACACGCCGTTCCGATTCTTGGCGCTTGCAGTTGTGGCTTTAGCCACTGTGCACCCCATTCCACTTTGAAATGGGGCAAAGAGAGGCGAACATCCCATTCCATGCCATGCGCGGTGGACGTCCCCCATCACATGTGCAATGGACCGGCCCTTGAGGCCACCCACCACCGCCTACATTGCCTTGGTCCCAGGCTCCTTCGGAACACCAACAATGCACAGAATTCGTGCTCTCTGCCCTGCGGCACCTCCATCAACATCATTTGTAAGCCCAAGGACCAAACACGTGCAGGGGGAGGGCATGGCCGAATGGGGCCAGCAACTGTGAGTGCACGCCCACTGATGACCCCTAGCCTACAAACACGCCCCTCATTAGAGGAACGGCCCAGCGAGCCAGTCAACTAGGCGCACGGGCGTACACTTGGCCGAATGTTTGCCTCGCACACAGCCCAAGCCCAACAGGCGACAGCCGACCTGGTACTGTGGAAAAGGGAGGAAGGCACCTTGCCCATGACCCAACCATTAAACACTCGGCAAGCAAGCACAGAGATCTGGAACACTGAACTAAGAGCAATCCAGACCGTAATGGCAGGCGCGGTTGGAGCTAATGGCGGTGAAGCAAACGTGACCCATTGTGCCCCCCCTGTGGTCTCAATTGCGCAATTCCCGGCCAGCCTTGACAATTGGAGGGTGGAGATACAAGCCAATCTTTACCCTAACCCTAAATGGATTGCTTGGCATGTTGTGTCACCCATCTCCTAATTGTGTCCCTACCTTTAGGCTGTAGATTTCTTTGGCACCCCACAACACCAATGGACTATCTAGGGCCACATGGAGCATATTTCACACACTGTTGTACTCTAACCATTGGTATTGGGCCAGATCACAGTGTTGAAGCAACCTAGTCTTCTTCTAGCCTGCAATGGAGTCATGCTGAGGAACCAGCTGGAGTAGGAGAGAGGGGTGTGGATTAGAGGAGGTGTATGTATCAACACACATACATGTCTCTTGGCCTCATTGATAGTGCACGAACGTACCTCAAAAATGCCCTTTTTGGTCTTTTTTGCTTGTTGTATGCAAAGATATGGTAGTGTGTATGTTGGGGAGGGTGTGTGTCTACTTTTGGGAATCAGCGTGAAAAAGGCTTGTAAAAGCGCTTGGAACCCTGGTCTATCTCACGGATATGTGAAAATGTTAGGCTTGAGACAAAAACAATTTGGCCAAAGACAGCCCTATTATTGGACACAAAACAGACCTTTTGGGAGCCAAATCGTTGTTGGGGCCGTCATTTTCACATATTGATGAGATAGACCCTTTTCATTCTGACTTCCGAAGGTATACACATACCCCCCAAAGACACACACCAGCATCAAACTCAAGGCAACATTTCGTACTGGTGTTACGAACAATGATCATACACCTGTGTCCCAGGGGTATACGGAAGCTAAGTATCCAGGACTTCATTCCCAAGGCACTCAAGACACACAGCGGGCACCCACCAAACAACAACATAACACACCAAGGAAAGCGCTCTGTTTTCTTGCCATTCTCGGGTGAGAGTTCAGGGTTGCAGCACTGCCTGGGCAGGATGGGCACAGCAAACGGCAACAGGACAACCCGCCTGACGTGATTCAGCCAAGGAATCAGATAACCCTCGACCCCTCCCCCAATACCCTTGGCTCTGGACTGGAGCTCCAAGTCTACAAACCTCGAGACAGCAGAGTCATGAACCGCCTGGCCTTTGGCACACACCGCGGCCACAAGGACTGGAACTGCAGCGTACCACTGACGTGTACCACTGGTTGATCCAGGACCCCCTGACCCTGTGTTACAACCCACGTGTCGGCAGTGAGGAGCACCATCAAAACGTCACGCTCTGGGAACGAGTCAACGCAGAGCCTATCAGGGGCAGGGGAGTGGAAGCCGAGCAGCGGGACAGACAATCCACCATCACTCACAAACTGCGGCTCCTCTGCCCCTGTCCCATCTGGCCCCCTCCACTCCCCCCCAACACCTCCCCCTGACCTCAACCAACAAGCAGGGCATACAGGACGGCGGTTGTACTACATGGTGTCCACCAGCTGTTATTGAATCTCCCCCGACACGACCAGACTTGCTACTCGTGTGCGACAAACCACACGTCAGCACACTCCAGCCCACCTCCCTGCCAGACGTAGGCGGACGCAGAACCACCCCCCTGCCAGTCGTCGCCAGACGCCTGTCACATGCCATTGGAAAAATGTCGGGCACCTCCGAACAGTTTGGAATTCGGCCCAGCCAGCGTCTGCACCACCCTGCAGATTGTTGATACCATGAATTGAAGCAGGGACCTCTCAATACAGAATACACTGTTTAACCACTCGGGTACGAGCCATCTCTGACAAAGCACAGCTCAGGGGTGGTATTCGGTCCGATATTTTTTTCATCCATTATTCAGATCTCCTGACACATGGGGTGAAAAAACAGTTCCCTGGGGGGGGGGGGGGGGTCGGTGTACAGGGCCCGGGTCGGCACGCGGGCTCACCGGGGGGATTTCTGCCGGTGAGGTGCAAAAAACAGCACAAGGGGAAGCAAAAAAACCCGCCGTTCACAGTCGCCACACGTCGGCACACGCCAGCCCACCTCCCTGCCAGACGTCGGCAGACGCAGAACCACTTCTCTGCCGGACGCTGCCAGACGGAAACCCAACCACCCGCCGCACACTAACATCAAGTCTGGACACGGCCAGCCAATATTATCAGAAACATGGTGACACCACCTCAGACACTGAAGTCCTTAAGTGAAGTTAAAAACCCGCATGCAGATCAATGTCCGAACAAAATTGCAGAAGCAGAGGCACAACTTTGTGGCAGGCAGAGGTGCCAAAAGGCCCTGCCAGGAAAGCCCACAGAACACTGCTTTGGACGCCTCTGCCAAAACAAAAACGAGGGGCTGCGGCGTCGGAATTCTGCGCAACTGCCTGTCAGACGTTGGTCCCAAGGGGGCGTTTTCGCACAGCGCGGGCACAGCGCGGGCACAGCGCCAATCATTCCGTTGTTTATCCCGGGAACACCCCTGAAAACCACCCATACTGGCCCTCTTTCGGGATGGCCTATGGGAACCCCAGGTTCAGTGAACTGGGGAAGGTCTTGACCAAGGTGGCCCTGGAACGTTCCTGTATGGTCCTGTGTTCCCCCGATTGGGGAGCCCATGGGGGCAACGAGTACTGGCGAACCCTCCTACGTGCAGAAGGATGTATGATCAATTCAAAACAGCATCGGGGGTGCAGAATTCAGGACCCTGGGACCCGTGGCAAGCATCAGACTAAAAAACAAAATCCCTGGTGTACCAGCAGGGGGGTAGTAGGGTGCAGAACTCAGGACCTTGGAATCCGTGGCTACCGGTGGTGGAAAACAGCCGACTTTTCGCACAGCGCACGCACAGCGCGGGCGCAGTGCACGGCGCGCCCCCCAAGCCCTTTCGTACCTTCAATTCCTTCCCATTCCCGCATAAGGCCGCTACTCACCACTGCAACCCCTTTTGCATAACCCCATGGTGCTCGTGCGCAGAAAAACCGATGGACACCATCACAGCTGCATAACATGCAAAGGAACACGTGCCAAACAACCGTGGCTCATGGGCGTGGGCCACACATCGCCGAAGCCATTCCGCCGTTTTGTTTCGCCACCCTGCCTGACATGCACTGCACTGCTACACTCACAGTCAATTCTTCGGACAGCCATGTACTGCTGAAAAACAGTAAACTCTGAGCAAGGGTCAAAACATAAAGTTCTTGGGAACTTTTGGGTTTCTTCGTCTGTGGGGGCTGCGTGCACCAGCGTTTGCCTGCCCCGTGGATCACCAAAGCGCTGAAAGGCACGCAACGTGCACGGCACGAATGCGATCACTGTGGTCTCTGTCCGGCGGCCCTGGGCCCCGCTCACACCAAACGAGTTCGGATAGTGAACGCCCACCAGTAACAGCAATGCCACTGCCACAACTGTCACGACTGCCGGCGGTCCAGTAACTTACTTCTCCCACTTGAGATCCCGTCCACATCCGTAAAATGCACTTCATGGTCTCACAAACAAGTCCCACAAAGACCCTACGGCCTCTGACAGTGGACTGCTGCTTCTGGGTGCTTTGGAGCGCTCCATGTCCCTCTGCTTCAGTCCGTGCCCCGACATGCCCTTCCGTCGCGGGGCCGTCCACAACAATTCCTCCCAACGGCCACCGTTCCCACGTCCCCGGGACGCCCATTGGTCTCTCTCGGTTCCATCCCTCAGACCGCAACCTGGCAAAGGTGTGCGACTACTACTTCTTCTTCGTCACTGTCTTCCCCTTTTTCTTATCCTTGGCAGCCTGCGCCATGGCATAGGCCCTCATAGCCGCAGCATCCGATTTCATGCGCGCCCGCATCGCAAGCTCCTCTGCCATCTCTTTTTGCCGTAGCCTCTCAATAAAGCGGTCGTAGGTCCTTTGCAGGCGCAGCTCATAAAGCTGATCGTCCATTGTCTTCAGAGCTTCATTCATCATCCTGAGCCTCCTGTCCCGCCTTCCGCCTGCGGCTATAGTAATGTTTGAGTTGGGAAACGGATGGTCATAGGGGTGCTTGTCCCCAGGCGTCAACTCTTTCGGCTTGACACAGTTCAGCACCAGTGGCGGGCGTCCCTCTCTCTTGTACGCTTTTCGGAGGAGTTCAATGGAATAGAGTGTGATAGCTTTTGGTTTGAATCTCCTGTACTTGAACAGAACGGGACTGGACTTCATCATCAACACGCGATGGACTTGCATGACTTATTACATAAAGACCGAGGCCCACCTCGAAGCTAAGGCCTTAAGCCCCTAAACACATGGCAGGCAAAGGTGTGCATGTGTACCCCCCCCCCAATCCCGAGGGGAAAACTACTGTTTGACACAGTGGTCAAACAGTGGTTGGCGTGACGCACCGGGATCCCTCCATACTGCAGGTGGAGGCCGTGTCACTTCCCCAGGACTGTTCCCTGCACGCTACCCAAATAGTGCCACATGGCACCTGGCTAGCCAACTGGCCAGAACTGATTTTTTCAACACGTGCGCACGGCGCCACGTGCAAAAAAGCTCCGGTTTTCGCCGGGAGCGACTTTGGGTGGATTCGGCTTGCTTAGGAATGGAGGAAAAAGTAATTTTGAAATTATGGATCATGCTGGGGTGTTTCCCGCGGGCGCCAGTCATCCGACACGCATTACAATTGTAAGTCTTTGTGGTTGTGGGTCTGTTTGAAGCACCGGGGAAGTCCTTGCCGGAGCCTCAGGCCGGGCTTGAACGCGGAGGTAAGCCCCCCCCCTCCCTGTGGCCATTCCACCCCCCCCCCTCCAACTGGCGCTCCCGAGCACAGTCTAGATCGCCAGCACGGAACTCCCCACCAGTCAGGTCGCCAGTGAGAATTGATTTCCTCTCCCTGGCCCCCAGCAATTTCAAATGGCTTACGAGAGCTTCGCCCAGCCACCCCCTGTTTGCCTCCCCCTCCAAGGGTTCCTGAGGAGCCTCCCACACCCCTTCAGGGCTCCCTCACTCACTCTGAATGTGTTGCCATGTGCCTGGGTAAACGCCCTTAGCATCCCGTTTTTTCGGATGCTAGCACAAATCTTGGCACTTTGTGTCTACAACAGGCAAGGAGTATCTACAATTAGCAAACCGCATCTACAAACTACACACCACCATGCACATGTGCACAGGTAAACGACATTAGCGGACCATTTTTGGCCCCCTTCCCAAATATTGGCACTTCGTGCCTACAACATGCCAACAATGTCTACAATTAGCAGACCGTGTCTACTTGGGGCAGACAGTGTATACACACTACAGACCACAATTCCTATGCTCCACGGGTGAACAGGAGGGTTGTACGGGTAAACGAGTGGCATTCACTGTAAAAAAAAAAAGCATATTCTTGCATATTGGGGGCCTTCAGCCCCACACAGGGCGCCACACGTCCCGCCCAGGGGGTCCTCCGGACCCGGGGCCGCAAGCAGGTCAACAAAGCGCTCCACACATGCACGTCCTGGTATGCATATGCAGCAATGTTCGGCAGTTCCATTGATACGATGGTTCCACGAGCACTTTAGCGTATGTTTGCCTAGTTACCCTTTTTTCTGGCCGTGTTTTGTCGGCCAAAACCTCTAGCCTCCATGTTACCATACTGGGGATTGAGGTCCACAGGCGGCTGGACAGGCTTGCAGTACGCTGGCTCTCACTCGGCCAACCTGTCACGTCGTCCTACAGCACTCTCAGAGAGGGGGTCAGTGGTGTGTGTGTGTGTTATGCTCATTTTCATTCATTTGACTACACAAACTGTGGCGATAATGTGGCTTTGAGGGGGCCGCAGGCCCAGCCTCTGTTGCATACCATCCGTTCAGACAAAGCATTCCTGAGAGCAGGGGTGCACAAAGCGGCCTTTTGGGCCATGTACCGCAGCGGCAATGCAGCCGGCCGCTGCCCTGAAGACGAAGGTTCGAGTCCTCGCTGAGGAGGACTACGAGGAGGAGATGCGGTTCCGGCGGCGCAAGCGGCCCCGGTGGTGGAGCGCGCTGCTGCAGGTGTGTTGTGGTTGGGACTTTGCTTTTTGCTGACTCCCTGTGTTCAAACTCGATACAGACAGGAATAGACATACCTTACAGCTGGACAAAAAACTACGAGGACGAGACACGCCACCGATCCACCGGCGGTACCGATGGTGGAGCGGGATGCTGAAGGGGGCGGTGGCGGGGACCTCACCGACGGGCCCCTGGACGGACAGACGAACCGGGAATCGAACCCCCGACCACGACGAGCGCCAGCCATGGCGCATACCACTAGACCGTCCATGCCTCTTACCCAAAATGGCGCTTGTATCATTTATACCTCGACGAGATGATTCCCTCGGGGGGGGGGGGGGGATAACGCTCCCAACCCTGATTCTACTTCCGTCGTTTCCTGGTGGAGCTGACATCTGTGCTGAACTCGGTATCTGGGGAGAGGGGGCGGTCGCTGGAACTGCTACCGGAGAGGTAGTCGTCAACAATGCCGTGCCTTGGCGATTCAATGGTGGAGCATCCCGACTCGCTGTCCTGATCTGATGACGCCAAACCCCGTCCCTGGATCGTCCGGAAAAATCTGTCTCACAGGATCCTCTGGGTGAGTGTACGTGCGATTCATCCGTGCCATGAGGGGGGTTACATCATCATTCTGCAGGAGTGGGGTGATTTCCACGCGCATGTCAGCATGTCAGCGCATATTCTGGGTGCCGGGGGGGAGCAGGGCGGGGTGACAGGGTGGCGCACAGCCCTATGCACTGTATTGTACAAGGGAGACAGTTTCCTGCCTCGCTCAGCAAGCCTGTCTGCCTTTTCATTTTCAGCAATGTCAACGTGACTAGGCACCTTAACCCACTGAAACTTGCAAGTGCTGTGTAACAGCCTGTCTAAAATTTCTTCCCATAAATCAACATTGATGACCGGTCCCCTTGCTGTGACCCAGCCTGCCGCCTTCCATTGCATTGCCTTGCCTTGAAGGCCATCATGTACGTAAGCCGAGTCAGTTACAACTGCCACTGACAGTGTCCTATGCCTGTAGTGGTGCACTACCTCGATGACTGCCTGTAATTCTGCGCGGTTAATGGACTGTCTGAGGTGGGGGGGGAGGTAAGAGCAGTGCTCCCACTTCTCAGTGGGCTCATAACATCCATACCCCCCCACCCATCCAACCTGCTGTACCCATTCTGCTGAGCCGTCAGTATAAACAATGACATATCCTTGTTGTTTCAAGGAAGCAATCTCTTCTTGGGCCAGGACTGCCAACTCATGCTTGCGGTCCATTTTTTTGCTGCGTTTCCGTGCCCTTTCCTCCAGTTCATGCTCTGATGGTTCAAAACAGATCTTAGTTGTGATGAGGGAGCCTTGAGTGAGTAGGTGACTTAAAGACTTGTGAAACTGCCAAAAGACGTCCGAGTAACGGGAGATTGGCTCCCAGACTGCGAGAAGAGCTACAAACTTAATCCATACAGACAAAAACCCGTCATAAGAGCCAAGCCCCCCTCTGATCAGTGAATTGCGGAATGACCAGTGAGCGGCCAGGGCCGTCCACATCATGATACCCAAAGGGGTAGAGAACGTGGTCGAAAGTGGGAGGGAACGTGCAGCATGCGACTTGCCGCTAACCACCACCGTGTCCCAGCACTTGTCTAGTGTGTCGAAGATGATAATATGAAAGCTGCAGCTATTCAGGGCATGATCGATAGTTTCAGTGGTACCACAGACAGGGCATCTGGAATCATGCGTCCAGGGGGAAAGGCGCCTAGCCACTTTGAGTTTTCGCCAAAGAACTTGGTGCACAAAATCTACAATGGAGAGCGGCAGCTTTGCTAGCCAAAAGGCCTTCCAAACTGCCGGTGAGCGTCGTGTGACTGTCTCCGGGTCCGGGGCCAGGCGTCTGAGTGTATCTGTTTTGGCCCAGGCCCCCGCCCACACCGAGGGGGGGGACCAATCCGTGGGCTGGTGATGCATGAAATTGGTAAGACCCACCTCGTACACCACCTTCCAAGTTGGGGCTATTTTGCTGAGCAGGTGGGCGGGGATCCGTCCTTCAGCGCCATAGAGGTCCTGGACTGTGAGTATGTTCTTCTTAATCAGGGCCGGGCAATAATAGGTGAGGTGTTAGGCATTTTTGAAGACTGCCGAGTGCCACAGTGGCGACTGTCCCTGAGCCGTGGGATCTGCGAGGCCGTCCAAAATGTACCTACGAGCAATGGAAAACGATTTTAAGCTATACGCAAGATAGCCAAATGTCTTGTACGGGACAGGGCCCAGCTGGATGTAGGGCCACGCCCAAGCGTGCAGGCAAACGCCATACTTGGTGCACCAAGTTCTGAAGGGGGAGGTGACTGTCTCTGTAAAAACTTCAGGGTGCTGCAAGAATTTGTGGAAAGACAGTCCAAACTGAGCATGAAGCCAACATTTGGGGGTGGGGAGTTGGAACCCCCCGCACTCCGGGTGCTGCGCCAGCTCTCGTAGTGTTACCCCCCAACTGTCCACCCCCAGCGCGGTTTGAAACACGATTTTGAGCGCCTTAATGGTGTGCTCGGATGGGAAATAGGACCTGGCTGTCAGGAGCAAGGTGGGAAGGATCCACGTTTTGAGCAGAATGATCGCCTCTTTTTTGGACAGTCCCAGTGAGCCCACCGTGGAGGCTCTGCGTTGGGCCTCACCAAGGTAAGAGGCAAAGGCCTCGTCCGACGTAAGGTTGCCTATTTTCACTCCAAGGTAGCGAACAGACTGTCGAATCTGTATACCACACAGCTGGGAGCCCCCTGGGGACTCAGTGACATGCTGTTGGTCCCTGGTGGAGAGATTGCCTTTGACCACAATGCCACAGTTGCCCAGGTTGAGCAGGAGGCCAGAAAACATGCCAAACTGTTTCATCATTTCCAGTACCTCATACACAATAGAGGATACGTGTCGCCCCTGGATCAGGGCTCCAAGGTCGTCGGCGTACATATATGCTTGCACATGCATTAGGGAATCAAACCCAAACAACACAAAGGAGACACAAAAGGAAAAGAGTACGGGCGAGAAGGGGTCACCCTGGCCAATGCCCGCGGCTCGGTGGAACACCACCTCCCTGACAACCCCCCTTCCCACACAGAAGTGGTAGGGGGCGGTCAGGGTCGTAAGGATGAGCGAGATCATACACTCAGGCAGTTCAATTAATCGCAATACCGCAGTGATAAAGTTGTGTGTAAGAGTGGGGAATGCATTCGAAAAATCGAAGCTCACAAGAACTCCTGATCTCATGCCCTCCCACCTAGACCGGACGGCCCAGATGTGGTTGATCATATGCCTTCCCTTGACGCAGCCGACCTGTCTACGATGCGTGAGCTGTTGGAAAATTTGTTCCACCATCAGACAAATAATATTCATGATCCATTTCTTTTTAACGTCCTGTAACGCAATAGGTCTGAGCCTGCCAACGGACGGTGTGCCGGTGGACTTGGGAATGGAATTGATTAGTCCCACTGCCCAATCTGGGAAGATGGAACCCGACTCAAAGCACTTTGATGCTACCTCAAACATTCTGGGCACAAAGATATCTGGAAAGGCCTTGTAGAACCGAGCCCCCATTCCATCATCTCCGGGGGAGACTTGGTTGTGGAGGTTGTTGAGGGCTGTTTCAACAAGCTCAAGAGAGAGTGGCCTCAGGAGGGCCTTGGCCATAACAGAGAAATTAGAGGGCAGTTTCATGCCCTTCAGAAAGGATAAACACTCATCTGCAGTTTTCTGACCTGGAACTGAGATAGCAACCCAATGCTGCGCCAGGGCCGCCGCAATTTGCACGGGTTGATTGAGCACCTGGCCTGTCTTATCCCTAATCCACCCTAGTTTTTTCCGCTGCTGAAGCTCGGTCATCAGCTTGTTTATTTGGCGATGGCGCTCTTTTGGGGAATCCTGTTGTAGATCTTCCCCAGCCAGCAAGCCTTTAAGTTTGGCCAGAAGTTTTAAACCTATTTTGTCTGAAGAGTCCTTTTCAAAAATCGCAACGAGCAGTGAGTATGCAGCGGACTCAGACTGGGGTGTGTAATTGTTTTGAGACAGGTATGCCCATCCTTGGGCACACACCTGATGTACAGATGAACTCTGGATGATGCCAAGAAGGTTCCAAGCACGTGGAGCCTTGTGTTCCGTGCTATACCTAGTGGCTTCCGAGCGCATGGCCTGCAGTGCCATGTCCCACCAATCCTTTGAGTCTCCAGGTAGGTCCTGCAGGTGGCGCCTTGGTGACTCCACTGCCTCATCGTCCTCAAGAATTTCTTGAGGGCAGCGTAGTCGCGTTCTCATGGTATCAAAGTTCGGTGGCTTACAGGAGACGGCCACTGCTTTGTGATCCGCGCGGGCAACAAACGAGGCGTAGGCCTCTGATAAGTGCGGGAGCAGGGATTGAGACAGATGGATTCTGTCTATTCTCCTAAGGTTGTGTGTCCCTGATTCAAGATCAGAATCAGAAGAGTGGTCCTGTGGTGTGTCCTTGGTACCAAATCCATAGGTGAACCCTGGGTTGGGCTCCTGCTTGGAGTCACAAGTGTGCACTTCCGTGTAGGCATCCGTGAGGCCCAATTTCTGTAGGACCCTGATCTCAGTTTCCCGGGCATCCACAATGGTAGTGTTCTTATCCTCGAACACTGGCACCGAGTCACGGGCTGGGACAATCAGTGAGTTATGATCAGCAAGCAAAATCTTATTGTCATACTGTAGAGGGAGCAGGCTTACCAGAAGATTGTCCCACTGTGCCTTCCTGAGTTTAGCCCTATGGTGGAAGTGGGCAGATATAACGAAGAGCTGCTGCCCATCAATGTTTTCAATAACCGCCGCGAGGATGCGGGGTTCCAAAGCGAACATATTGACCAATCTCCATCCATGTTTGAAAACAATGGCGGCCCCTCCATGACCCTCAGGGGAGAGATTAGAGAAGAAATGATAACCCTGACTGGCAAATCTGTCACGAATGAGGGAGTATTGGTCCCACGATTTGATGTGTGGCTCCTGAAGGGCAGCCACGTCGACGGAATTAGCAGAAAGATGCTGTAGGATAATAGACATTTTAGTCACCTGCTTTTTGCCTTTCTTCACTCTCGTGAGAAGGCCATTCGAATTGAGGGTCATCAGTGAGAGTGACCCGAAGATCGGTGGGGGTTGGGGAGACATCATTGCGGTTTGGGTTTGGCCCTGACAACCTGGACATACGAGGATTTCCACTTATTGCTTGAAGCTGAGGTTGCAGACGGGGTGGTGTCACCTGATCGCCTATCTTTGGCTTTCCTTCTCTGGTCGACTCTTTCCTGATTATACTGTTGGAGACTGATGATGTACATTGGCTGTCTCCTCGCGGGGTCTCTAACCACCGCACCATTGAGGGACATCATGTCTTGACCAGAGATTTGCCACGCCGACAGGCTGATATCCCTGGGGTCCAGGAGAGGCGCGAGGCGGACGAGACCGATTTTTCTTTGTTTTTGAACATCTGAAGAATGTCAGGCTCCCGTGTTGAAAAAAACAGTTCGAGCTAGTTGGCCACCCAAGTGCCATTTTGGCACTATTTGGGTATATCGCGGGGAACACCCCACCTTGACCCATCATTTAGAATATACTTTTTCGCCCATTTCTACCTGGCTGCAATGCTACTTGTCCCCACGCCAACCCAAAAAGGACATAGACAGCCCACATATCTCTTGGGGACATTCATAATATGCCAGCGCCGTGGATTTTGGCACTTTTCCCAGGCTTTTTGGGGGAGCCCTTGCACTGCACGCGCACTGCGCGCTACTTTTATTACACTAGGTTCCCCCCGAAGAGACCCCAGGCCCACCCCTTCCAAAGGCCCCTAAATTTAGGTCACCCGAACTACCGTAGCTGAAGACAACCTTCCCTCCACATAAGACATCATGCAAAATGCAGAAAGCCATGAATAGCGATGGTCGCAACCCCAAATGTCCACTCTCAGCAACACATGTCCTTCTTTCTGTTCAATTGCCCAATAAGTACAAAATCAGAATGAGCAACTTGTGTGCACAACATGACACAGTTGCTGAATTAAAGCACCGTGACATTGTCACATGTATGCATGTCAATGCAATCCATACAACCTTGCCTTCTCGGGGGTCCAAAAGAGGGCGGAAGTGGTACGTCACCCATGCGTTCTTGTGGGCCCCCAAACAAGGGGACACAATCAGAAGTCAAAACGTATGCGAGGGGCAACAATGATGCCCGCAGTATCTCAAAGTATGGGTCTCTAGTATGGCTAGACGCCCAAGTAGTTGTACTGCGCGCACACTGCGCTAAGTGTGCCCCTTTCTGAACTTTTGGTCTGATGCGCCAAATTATTGTTCCCTTGGGGGGGGGGGGGTATGTGTATACTTTTTGAAATCTGCAAGAAAAGGCCATTTTTGGACAGGTACGGGTCATGAGGGGGTAGAAGACCATAATTTTTAACACTGGAGCTGAACTTTTTGGTGTTTCACAATGTGCAGGGTTTTCAGGGTCTGCACTATGTACAATGTTTTCACGGTGCTTGGCCCGGTGCTCCAACATATTATTTCAATGCCGAAAAAAGGAAGATGGAAAGCTTTGCATTTCAATGTGCTAAATTGAAAAATGCAAGAGTTTGGGCTCAACAAGACGGTATGTTTGAGAATTTCCCCGCTTAGTGGCCCAAGGTGTACGACCACACTACTGAGGGCCATCACAGACACACATGTAACCTTTTTTATGTACATTGGCAAAGTCTATAGTATATATTCTTGTTGGGCCCAAACTCTTGTATATTTGAATTCAGCACATCAAAATGCACAAATTTCCATCCCCCTTTTTTCGGCATGAAAGGATATGTTGGAGCACTGGGCCGAGCACCCTTAAAACATTGCACGTTGTTGTTGACAAAAAGAGGCAGCAAGCAACATAGGCACCATACGAAACAGGCAAAAATCTCAAACCTGTCGTCAGTAAAGCATGCAGGCCCGGGTGTTACCAATCGCCCTTTTCAAGGGCTTTCCAAATATACCCCACATACCCTTACCTCTGGAACACTCAGTGGGCACAAATGAGGCAACAATGGCACCGACCCCTGAAAACCCATCTAGTTGGCACAATTGGCGTAGGCACCGAGAGATATCCGTCCATGTAATACCCCCCCCCCCCTTTGTCCTGGCTACGCAAAAGTCCCAAATTAATACGGTCCCTACGCCTACTGTAGCTTGGACAAGGGCGTAGCTTGCGCGCAACACAGACAACTACCGACATACACGTGCTGGTGCAAGAAAGGGGGATATGCTGCACAAATATCCCCAAAATCAGAGCTATGTGGGTTCAAGTGGGCAAACACTCACGACAGCTGTGTCCATGACTCCATGTAACTGGCGAATTTTTCACCAAACCCATGTCTTATGTGGCTGCACTACATTTGCTACCAAATTAAATTAGGTCCCAAATTAATACGGTCCCTACGCTTACTGTAGCTTGGACAAGGGCGTAGCTAGGACAAAGGGGGGGGGGGTACCATTTGTCAGGGCTTCAGCAAAAATAACCCCAAGTATCCTCTATGACTATGCTTTCATGATACAAGTGGTGGGCCCAAGCAGGAAGACCAGTCACTTTGTAAGGCTGTGCGCTGCACATGAAACATGAAACATGAAACATGTAACATACCTGTTCCATTTGACCCATGGTAGTGACCACCTGGCCCGTACATGTCCCCTGGAAGTCCTATCGTTTTCAACGAGTGACAAACTGTCTACACCACCCCTGTACCCCCCGCCCTTGTCCTAACAAGGGCCAGGTTCTAGTTTGCTTGACTTTCGGATTATACAACTTCAACCAAAGGTTGGGAGTGCGACGAAAGTGCTCAGGTAAGATCGTGCAGTCTACTGCCTCTGAGATCTGACAATGTCGACCCCCACATTGTGAGTGTGTTGGACGGGGTTTGTACATTTCATATCTGCTGTTTAGAGTACACCGTCTAGTACAGATTGCAGACATAAGCCATTGTTCATGACTACAAAGGGGTGTCCAGAAGGCCAGCAAACACCCCAGAACACAAGAGCACATGAAATTAAAGCTACGCCACTACTGCAGGCTGCACAATGCTACCGTCCGAATCATAAAGATTTGCGGAATCCTAATTTTTGTGTTGAGTGTTTTGAATCCCTTAAAAGCAAAATTTTTGCGATGGCACCCAAAATGGGGAAAAAATATTTTATTTTTGCGATTTTTTTTGCGGAACCCATTTTTGCGTAAGGCATGGCGCCAAAAAAAAATTTGCGTTTTTTGTTTACGGACAACAACACCCTGTGCCAGATATTAAATATTTTCGCAAATCTTTAGAATTCGGACGGTACAAACCACATTCTCTATTGGATTGGAACTGCAAGGGTTCCAAAACAGGAACCAAAAGTGCAGAAACATAGGGTCACCTTGTTTGGACAAGCCGGTGTTTGGCCGTAGATCAACGATGGTCGTCACCCTCCAGAATCACTCTGGCATTCCAACAGTACCTCATGTATCACGCGGCGGAGCCGCGACACGCACATTCCAGTGATTCAGCACAACGCTGTCAGGCGTCGCAGAGTTCATTGTGCTGTTCCGGCATAGATCGGTCAGCTGGCCTTTAGGCCGTCAGAGGCATTCTCTTGATTAACATGAGGCGCCGGTGGCGCCAACCCTGATCAGGCACATGTGCAGCTGCATACCACGGCGCCAAAGGCGCCGCCACAGTTGTTTGGACAGGCCGGTGTTTGGACAGGGGTGGGGGGTACCAATGTGTTGGCACAATTGTTGCCAGAAGCACATTGTCTCTGAATTGTGCTAGTGCAGCAATCCATGCACGCATGTGTCACAAGGCGCTCACTGATCTGGTTTTGTTGGAGCTGCAACAGGGCAACCATTGTGCAGCTGTTGGTAAAGTGTGGCTGCGCACAGGTTATTTCACCGGTACATTGGTACAGGGGTTTGTCTTGGACATTTCTGCGCACGTGTGACACCCAGCTGCTCATGCGCGAGAGGGCATGTGGAATGCACCTTTGCCCTTGTCACAGCGCCTCAACTGCAGTGAAATGGATGGCATACTATGTTGATGATGCCTTTTAGACACTTCAAGAGCACGCAGGGACGCCTGCAGGCGTGGCAGCATCCCGCAGCATCCCCTGGTATCAGATTCCCCGTACCCTCGATGGGGGGGGGGGGGATCTAATGGCCCATCGGACCTGCACTGGATGGAAGGGCGGTGTGCAACGATCACTGCATCGCGCTTGTCATCTGCTGCCATGCTACGGAGGAATCAACTGAGTTGCCAAAACGTCCGGTCGCTTTGCGGCTCAAGATTTTCTCTGCCGCCAGAGCAGGGGTGCCGTCCCGATTTCTAGCCTTCCAAACGTGAAACAAAAAAAAATGCACGCAAACCAAAACCCAAAACCCAAAACGTCTCAGGTATGTGTGAGAAAAAATGCAAAAATAACCCCCCACAAAAACAGGAAACAAACACGACAGATCTTTTCCACTATTGATGGGTGGCGGGACGGGCCATGACCTGTCGCCAGTCCAGCGAGGCAGCATTGGGGCCTCGGCCAAGCCAGGTGGCCATGCCCAAGCCTGTGGCGGTCAACGGTCCAGACCTCATTGTTGCCTGGCCAGTCCTGCAACAAAGGCGTTTGCCATGCCAACTACTTCCAAGTCCAACAAATGATTAAAAGGTGGAGGCAGCTCGCAGGAGGCCTACTCGGGGTGCTGAAGGAATGGCTGCACGTGGCACGGCGGAAGGGAACCGGTGACCAGACTGATCACAAAATTCAGCATCAAAATCACGAAAAATGGAAAATCTCAAAAAAAAAAAAAAAAAAAAGAAAGAAAGAAAGAAAGCAAAGAAAAAGAAAAAGAAAAGAAAAAGGGGGGGGGAAGCGGAGAAAGCAAAACCCAAAAAGCCTCTGGTATGCGTGACAAAGATGCCCAAAAGCAGCCGCCTCCCCCACCAAAAAAAAACAGGGAAAAACACCAAAAAAAATTATTACTGGGGGGTGAAGGCACTCTTGCAACCCTTGAGCCCGCCAACCTTCGCGTGCCACACACAAACTGGTGGCATGCCCTCTGCAGTGCCTTGTGGCAGTGATTTGCCACCCGTCCATCCCCCAACGCTCACCGCGCAATGCGGTAGGGTAATGAGCACCCATTGCATGGCAAAGGCGCTCAGGGCCAGGATGCAGAAAAGCATCCATAAGACTTACCACTTGCGCCCGCCATGTCAGACATAATAAAGAAGGAGCGGGGTCCAACTGAATTCAGATCCACGATGCGGCTATTCCTTACTGAGTTTGGGACGCAACAGAAGCGGATATCACTGAGCGGCACATAGTACGGGGCAGATTCCTAACGAAACTCAGTTCCCCTGCCGGACACCAGATTGCCTTCTAGTTCCGCATCTCTCGAGGCAGCTCTCTCGGCATTCATGCTGCTTGTCTCTTTGCCCTCCCAGCCCTTGCGCTGCCCAGAGTGCAAGACACTGCATCGGATGTGCGGCTGTCCTCCTTGCGCCGGTCTGCGACAGGCGCTTTCACCGTCGCGCCCACACACCACCGCCGGACGCGGCCGCCGCGGCCGCCATCGCCGCAGTCGCGCGCACGCGCGCCTCCTCGGTCCCCTCCTCCTCGCCCTCGCCGCCCAGGCGGTAGTACTCCCCGAGCCGCAGGAACGTGGGGTTGCCGTTGGAGTCCACGAACCCGGCGTCGAAGCGCCGCACGGGCATGGCGCGGAAGTCGAGCGAGACGCGCGTGAAGCCGGTGTGGTTTGCCACGCAGAGGTGCCGGACCCGGTTCCCCCAGAAGCGCGCGCACGAGCCCCACCCCAGCTCCAGCGGGTGGAAGTCGCCGCGCCCCGGCGCGGACTCGGTGTGCAGCGTGTTGCCGCCCCACACCGCCGTCAGCGGCAGCCAGAAGTTCAGCTCGCCCGCCTGGTGGTGGTACTGCGCGTCGCAGTGCTTCGGGTTCAGGGGCCGGTTCCCCGGCACCGCGACGCGGAGCACGGGGTAGCGCTGGAACGCGACCTCGTCCGGCGCGCAGCCCAGCAGCGGGGCCGCGACCTCGCGCGCGAAGGCGAGCAGCAGCGCGTGGAAGCGCGCGCGCAGGGGCGCCGCGGCGGCCGGGAGCGCGCCGCTGCCGGGGGCGCACCCGGCGCCCCCGCCCACGATCGTGGCGTAGCACCCGGTGAACGCCCGGGGGTGCAGGCCGGTGCGGTGCAGGTTGCTCAGCAGGGCCCCCGCCGCGTCGGCGTCCGCGGCCCCGGCGCCCGGCACGCCCTCCGGCCCCGCGGCGTCCGGGGGCAGCGCCAGGGCCTCGGCCGGGAACGTGGCGCGGAACATCTCGAGGACCAGCGCGCGGAAGTCGAAGGCCGCGGCGTCGAACGCGAAGATGAGCTCCTCGCGCTCGGCCTCCGACGGCAGCAGCGCCTCGTCGGAGGGCAGCGGCATGGCCTTCCCGATCTTGGGCATGGCTGCCACACGGCACCCGCGGCCGCTACGCCCGGCGCCGCGGAGGGAGTGCGGCGGCGGCGATGCGATGCGCGCGCGGCGCCATGTCGGTGGAATATGTCCGAGCCCTACGACAGGGACATGGCGATGGAATAGGGCAGGCCGCCAGAGACGCGCGCGCCGAGGTACCAAGGAACACGCAGGCATGGCACATGTCTTCATCTTCTGCCCCACAGGTCGCACGCGCTCAACGGGGCTATGGGCCCAGAGATCTGTTTTGCAGTGGGGCTGGCGACCGGCACACTGGGGGCCCTCTATCGCCCGAACTCCCGCCCGGCAGAGGATCGCTGCCACACTCTTCCCCATGGGCACGGATTGGTCTGGTGGGGGGGGGGGGATCCGGACCTACCGTGAGGAGTGCCCATCAAGCCGTACCTCCCCCCCCCCCCCCCATGTCCATCCCCCCCCAAGGGACGACGGTTCCCCCCCAACCCGGGGGGAACCGTCACCAAGTGACGGTTCCCCCCCTGGGGGGGGGGGGGGGGGGAACCGTACACCACTCCCGACCAGCCAATTCTAGTATAACCCAACTAAAAATTTTCTTCAGCGTCTTCGGCGCCTGTGATTTCCTATTGATTTCTTATTGTTCATGGGCCAAGTGACGGTTCCCCCCCTGGGGGGGGGGGGGGGGATGGACACGGGGGGGGGAAGGTAGGACCCTTCCCCCTACCAGCCGGTGGAGTGCACACAATGCCACGTTGGGTGGGGGCCAGCTCTTGCACGCAACGCGAAATGTTGGTTCCGCCCGCTACTGACCCCAGTCCAATGGGTGAATGACGGGGCTGCGGCCACCCGTCATTTACCGAGAAGGACACGGACGAACGGGCGGCTCGTAAACGGGGGGTGAACACGCTGCTGACGTGAACGGCCGCTGGTGTGCCGCCGTTCCTGTGGTGACGCTGCTGTCGTCCGGGAAGGAGCCCCGTCGAGCCAGAGCACGCACGTGCCTCGTCCTGCAGTGTTCCGTCCTCATGGCCTCACGAAGTGGTTTGGGGTGCGTAAATAACGGCGTGCAGTGGACTTCTTTATCGCCACAACTGTCAGCGCCTACACAATCAATTGCACCCCCCACACACAGCCCCTTTGAAATCTCCTGCCCACACATGACCATTCCCCCACGCGCAACATTGCCAACATGACGCCTTCGCCCGCCCCCATGCGGGAATATCAAGAGCACGAGCCACTGTACCAACACACGGTTTAGGTTCTTGCACACCATGTCCATTGTTGATCTGCCAAATTATGACCAAACGATGCCAAACGCACCCCGCCAACCTTCTCCTCAGGTACTCCAAGGAGTGCAGACAAGGTTACTTAGGAGCTCAGAGCAATGGTCACCCACCGTGATGGTCAGTAATGTGGACAAGGGGCAACAAATACTAAATTTCGCCCGTGAGTACCCCCTCCCCTTGTATAAGCCACGCCAATGTACACAATTATTACGGTCCCTACGTCTACTGTAGCTTGGCCATAGAACAGTGGAAAGTTCAGCAATAGGTCCCCACCGACAGACCTATGCCCTCAATCAGCAAGTATCACGCGGCGGAGCCGCGGCAAACATTGTCCCATCTGTCCAGCGAAGCGCCACAGCTCTTCCTCGGATACGGCGCCAGAGGCGCCGCCACAGTTCGTCAGGATAGGTCAGGTCGCCCTCCCTACCCTCAGCAGGAACTGGGTTGAGCTGACAGGTACCTCCGAGACGAAAATAAAACCACCCCCCGTGTCGACCACTGTAGCTTGGACAAGGGCGTGGCTTGCGCGCAACACATACAATTGCTGACACAGACGTGCGCAGGCCACATGCGCTGAAATTGGCAATTCAGAACCTATGGGATGCATCAGACTAAGAAAAAAAAATTCTTGGTGCACCAGCAGGGGGCCACATGTGCTGCAATTGGCAAATGTGACGACAAACCCATGTCCAATGTGGCCACACTACATTTCGCACGTGATTAAATTAGGTCCCAAATTAATACGGTCCCTACGCCTACTGTAGCTTGGACAAGGGCGTAGCTTATCTGCAGAGCGGTGGAGTGTCCAGCAATACGTCCCCACCGGCAGACGTATGCCCTCAACAAGTATCGTGCGGCGCAGCCGCTGGCAAATGCCGGAGACGGCGCCGGCAGGCGCCAACACAATGTGCTCAGAGGTCCAGAAAGGCGCCGCCAGGCGCCAGCACAGATGGCTCAGCCCTCCTGCCCCTCTTCCTGGGATTATCACTGACATCCGTACTGTAATCCTCGCTGTCCACCCACCCCTGTGAGTCCAAGGGCGTAGCCCATACAGGGGGGGGGGGGGGGGTACTCCTGGAAACATTTCCACAACCACCATTTTGCTCCAACAAAAGCGCTTCTGCGTACTGCACACCTCGGACCTGGGACAGCAACAACCAGGGACGCCCATTTGGGGGCGTTTTCGCACAGCGCGCGCACAGCGCCAATTATTACGGTGATTATCCGGGTAACAGCCCCGAAAACCACGCACCTGCGGAATCATGCACAATCAATTGAAAACTCAAAAATTCAAACATCTGATGCTTGCCATGGGTCCCAGGGACCTAAATTCTGCCCCCTATAGCCCCGTCCACTGCAGCAGCCATTCAATGACGTCCTTTCAATCTTCTGAACTTACCGAACTCCCGGTGGTGGAGAACAGCCAACTTTTCGCACAGCGCGCGCACAGCGCGTGCACAGCGCACGGTACGCCCCCTTTATTCCTTTTCTGGCGCCTCATCAACATGGCTTCACTGATGCTTGTCAACGACCACTGTGCCGTGTCCCGCGGGGGACATTTCTGGCCCCTTCCCCTGGCCACAGTTCACGAAGTCATGCACTACCCATGCAAGAACACCACCCCTTTGAACTCCCCTGATTCGGGTTGGGGCCCGAAAGTTGCAAGCATGCCGCCCTTGCCTCGAGCCCACGAAACGGCATTCCGACGCCACAATGCCGCGCCTTGGTTCACATCCTGCGGTCCGGAAACGCGCCCGAGGCATCGCGGTGCGCGCATCCCGGGCCCAGCAACGCGCACAGCGTAGGCATCTACCACAACCCTCCGAAGCCAAAAAAGAAAACAGGGGGCACCCTCACCCGTGAAGTGGCACAATGCTACGTACATACGTACCCCCCCCCCCTTGTATAAGCTACGCCAAAGTACCAAATTAACACGGTCCCTACGCCTACTGTAGCTTGGACAAGGGCGTAGCTTATACAGGGGAGGGGCTTCAATTGGTCGGTAGGCTGAGCTGGATGTCCCCGCCATAGACACTTCCAGCCATTGTTCTTCAGCAAGTTCACAGCAGGGGAGGGGGGGGGTACAAGCCCTCGTGGCCAAGCCACTCTCATATGCCACGAAGTTGGAGTCCCTTCACCTCATCTTTGTGACCCCAACCCAAACAGCCTCCCTTTCAGCGTCAGCGTCAGCGGTAGCTAGAACTCTACCTTGGGGGAACGTTAGTGCGCCGGGCATCTTTTTGGACCCGTGCCCCTCTAGTGGCCTTTTAGGGGGTGCACTAAGGGGGCGCACTTAGCACAGTGCAGCTATTTGGGCGCCTGGCTGTACTAGAGACCCACACTTTGAGATACTAGGAGCATCATGGTGACCCCTAGCGTAGGTTTTGACTTCTGATTTTGTTCCCTTTGTTGGGGACCCCCGAGAATGCACGGGTGACGTAGCATTTCCGCCCTCTTTTGGGCCCCAACCTTCCGGTGCTATTGAGGAAACCGGGACAATGAATGTATTGACACCCACACTTGTGGGACCAATGTTGTTTGTTCATTACACTACAAATGACAGTTGGAGTGGTTGAAATCACAGATCCTGCTTTATTTTGCAACGTGCTTTGTAGGGAAGGTGTGCAGTGCAATGTGGTCTACTGGTCTACTGGGGGGCTTCCAGACATGTGGTTACAGCCGTGCGTGTACGGTTGCGCACGGCTACTTTTTCCGGATATGCACGGTTGCGCACAGCGAGATCTGAACGTGGCGCACGCTTGCGCACGGTTGAGCGGCACTTCAAGAAAAAGTACATACCAAAAAGTGGTGCTGGTGGAATTTGTGTTTAAGGGCACTGTGCAGTGCAAAAGACCCCCCAGTCAATTCTGGGCCAACCAAAAAATGTTGGCGCCCCACCAGGCCAAGCACCATGAGCTACAAGTCCTTCACCGTGTCCACCAATAAGCGGCGATGTCCTGGTAGAATATTCAATTGCGCCATGTCCTCCACTGTCAATAGCTTCAACGATTGAACTGTGTCCCAACCATCGCGCCGCAGGCGGATCTCATAAGCAGCCAATTGGGGGCGGTACTTAGAGAGCCATGACAAGAAATCTGGTGCAGCATCTTGTGGAGCGTCTTGTTGCACATCTTCTTCGGCTTGTTCGGGTTGTTGTGGTTCAGCTGGTTCAGGTTGCGGCAAAGGCTCTTCATCGTCATCAGCTGAAGCTGCTGAACGGCTTGACATGCTTCCCTCTTCCCCACTTGAGATACTTGAGCCCGTAGCAAACGAAGTATCGGAATCCGAGGTACCCATTTCATCAGAATCACTTTCTGATGAGTCTTCATAGCTTTGAGGACGACGTTCCGCAGCGATAGACCACTGCACCACAGCCCGATGTATCAAATCCTCTGCATCCGGCAGACTTGGACCCACTGTACGAATAAGCACTTCATCCGCTAACCCTTGTCCGGTCAAACGCCACCGCCGACCACCCGCAGCTAGCTTCAACATACTATTCATACGTTCGGTGGAACTTTGGGACTGGGCAATAGTGCAAAGCACGGTGGCAGCCCGCACAACATACTGAGCCTTTTGCGCACGGCGAAGAAGTCCAGAAGCTTTGCGACGAGTCTTCCTGTCTTTGAACTTTGACCCCTCCAGGTATGGCAGTAGGGCAAAAATATTCTTCAACCAACGCTTGATGGCTTTGGCCTTCCAAACCACAAACCTTGTCTTCTGCAACTTTGTGTACCTGCACAGCACTGCTTTCTTTGCCCCCAGTTCTGTGGCATAACCCATACAACGGGCCACACGGCGCATTCCATGCCATCTTTTGGTTGAACGGCCAAAGAAATTCGCAGTGTTCTTCAGCAAGGAGTGCAACTTCCGCACAATGGGAGAGTTCTTGGTTGCATCTGCATCCACACGTTGTGTGCGATGGCTGCAGCAATAAAGTGTATACATGCCTGCCAAAGGCCTTTCCTCTTGGGCACTCTCCTTCTGCTCTTCCTCTTCCTCGTCCTTTGGTAACACCCGCTCTCTCAATGACCGGGATACTGCTGAAAGTAGAACCTTCGCACCATCAAAAGTGCACGAAATTGTTGAAGAACTCATCCACACCTTGTCATTGCAGCCCAATCCCTGCATAATGGAAACAAATCCAGCAACCAAGGCAGCAGCATCGCGGTCTTCTCCCAGTTGCAAAACTCCAATTGGACTTTCCCTGAATTCTTGTGGCCCAAACCATCGTGCACATATTGTCAGCCAATCCTCACCAGCCACTCGTACTTCATCGGCCATGAACGACCGTGATGTTGCCATGCTCAACTTCCTCGACAACCAGCGCCGGCACTCCGCAGCCAAAAAGCACAACACCAACGGTACGTAGTAGCGCTCCTTGTACCTGAACGGAAGCACAACAATGACATGAAAAAGACATGACAGCAGGGTAGAGTGCTCAGTGCCCCCAGCACAACAGGACATAGAATGCATGCAGTGGGAATTGAACCCATCTCTGTCAAATTGACAGCTTTATCACCCATGCCTTTAACCGCTCAGCCAATGACCTTCGTTCTACATATGCCATTTTTTCGTCGCATAGAACGAGCTGTGTGATTTTTTTTTTGGCTGATATGGCACACCATGTGTTCCTGCCTCTATAGCTATGCAACAACCCTACCCATTTCACCCTCTGGATATTCTGTACCACATCAAACAGGGCAAACAGGGCAAACAGGGCTCAGCAGCACCACACAAATACCTCAAGTGATATATCACCCCATTGGCTGTCTGCAGCTCCAATTCCGCACGCAATTGAGACCAACTGATGCCGCGCTGCGCCATACTATAAATTGTACGGAAAATAACCTTCACTTGTGGAACGATTGTGGGCGGCAGTCGAACAGCCACAGCCTGCACTGTTGCTGCAGTCTTCATGGACTCCAAATGAACAGCACGAAGGTGATAGGATGTCTCCGCATGTGCAACCACAATCTCCACCCGATAATTTTTTGTAGCATACACCAGAGGATTGGTATGTCGGCCAAAGCGTACCACTCGGGAATCGTGACGATACTTATAACAGAGGAGACACCACATCCCATCGTCCACTGAGAATAGTAACCAATTGCGCCCGATCTGCCACTCCTTCCGGAATGCACGCTTCGGCGATGCCACGGTACACGCATCCGGTGTGGACTTGCGGGACTTCGGTGTCCTCTACAAACACACAAACAGAAAAGTGGCACACAGAAAGCAACAACAAATTCTGCCCAAATGTGACTGTGATAGTGACTGTGACTGTGACTGTGACTGTGAGTGTGACTGTGACTGTGACTTATGATAATGACTGTGTCTGTGACTGTGACTGTGATAGTGACTGTGATAGTGACTGTGACTGTGACTGTGATAGTGACTGTGATTGTGACCACCGCTAAAGACAACTCTGCCCCACAGGCATGGAAAAATAGCACAAAGAAAGGTACCTGCAGTGAACTTGATCTTGTTGACTTCTTTGGCGATGGCGATGAACTCTCCGCGTCCTTCCTCTTCTTTTCCCTGCTGGTCTTGCCTTTGCCCGCCTGTAACGGTGTGGAAGGGGATGGTGGGTTGGGCTCTTGCGCTACACTTTGCTCAGCAACACGGAGGTCGTTGCTGCTGCTGGTGCTGTCGCTCGGGAGTGGAATCTGCGCCTTCTTCACCCACTTCGCCAACATGTCGCGTAAAAAGGTAGTCTGAGTGGCCAAAGAGGAAAAAGAGGTGTTGCTCCAAGGGATGGGATCGGCCTGCATCCTTGAAAAGAATCACTTGCTGACCGACATGTGGCGACATGCCTCAGCCAAAGGTCTGAGTGTCTACTCCTTTCTGGCAAGCATACCACACTACCCAGTGGCCCAGGCAACTTTCAACTTCCACAACCCACAGTAGCGCCAAATACCCATCTTTTCATACCATGGTTGCTGTTGAAATATATCCACCTGGTGCTGCATGCTTGCCTCTCCGCAGTGAGGGCCCTAAAGGCCGTTGGGTCTGCTTCTTGGTTCGTTTTGTGCAGCAGCTTTTGTTGGCAAAGAAGGAGAAGACGACGAGGTACCCCCACCCCTCCGGTGTTGTACCAATAAACACCATCATCGGACGCGGCCGGCACTTAAGGGGCTTTCCGGTCAAAATTTTTGGTCAAAAATTGGTCGCACGGTTGCGCACGGCTAGATTACAAGGCAGCGCACGGTTGCGCACGGCTACATTTGAAGAGGACGCACAGTTGCGCACAGCAAAGCCCCACCCTTGCGCACGGCTGTAACCACATGTCTGGGGGCTTCTCCATGGGAGGGTAAATCTGGGGCTGAAGTTGGGATAGTTAATAGAAAAGTAGCGCGCCGGGCGCGCGCCGGGCAAACATTCCCCCCTTGGGCCATGCATCAGCAAATCATCCCCTCCCCAAGCCCATAATACAGGAGATGACCCACCTGCTTCAACGTCGTAGGCACAATGCTAACACCGTGATGGGAAGCAGACGTTTTCTCATGGAGATTCTTATCCCCACATCTGTTGTCCTACATATCTTTTCTGTCTTCAAGCACCATGCCTATCAAAAGATAGTATGTTTCCCAGGAAAGGCTTAGGAAATTAGGCAAGGGAAAGGAAATGGGCAACAAGGGGGACTTGTGCCTCCTATGATGTGAGTGTCATGCAACCAAACCAACCTGAGCTTGACTTGCAACAAGAGCACCCCAATTGAAATCTGAACCATGTCTCATAATAGTAAACCTTTTGGAAGCATGATAATCTTTGACCCCAAATCTTGTACCCTACAACACGGGACCTGATTCATTTGGGTGCCAAAAAAAATAAGGTCTGCATATCAAGTATTCGTTGGACAATATCCGCTGGACACAGGGACCATGAACAATTCAGTCGAGTTCAACCAAACCAGTTCAATGTTCATGCACATGCTGCATACGCACCCTTCTCTTGAGCTGAGGGGCCAGGATTAAGACCATGCCACCCTAAATGAGCCACCATTTCTGGTACTCCTCCACAATAAGTATTAACTCCATTCTGTTGTTGAGGAAACTCCGCTCATTGTTTGCCAGCATGTTTGATACATGACCTGTCTCCGTTCTGCAATCCGTCCAGGATGGCTCGTTTAGATGGCTGAGACCAAGACACTTCCAGTTGCCTGTTAGTAACTTTGGGCGCCCTGCCTTGTTACCCTACGCAGTTTCCTGCCGCAGCCCAGGGCACATACCTGGGTCACCACATCCAAAGCCAAATATCCGGCCGTGTACGATGTTTGTGGGCCTGAGACCTTGGGAATGATGGCTGTCAAAGGGTGGATGCACAGGGCTTTGCGTCTGTTGTGGTGTGCAAGGTTTCGTGCACCTGTGGTAAAAGGCTGGGTCAAGCCATTGCCATGGATTCCAAGTCCAGTATTCCCTGTCCACCTTGGGTTTATCTGGTGACTCTATGGAGCGATGGCATGCTTCGTGTCTGATGCAGTTCCTTACCAACTTCTGGAACAGCAGCAGCAGCGGTGGAACGGCGCACAAGGTATGCTAATGCCATGTCATAACGCAGGCACAAACAACAGGCAACAGGATTTCAGTTTGGGTCGTGTTGCTCTGTCGTCTGTGTTGCTTGCCAATACAACGGAATACAGGCTGGGACGTGGCCACAGTCACACCCAGTTAGGCATGGCATGGCCGTGAAGGCCACTACGCTTGTGTGCATGCGTTTCCAGCGATCAAACAAGCAGTGTAGGGCACCGACAATGCCGCGTGACCCCGACCACCCGGTGCAGTGCATACAAACCCATCACACAAACCACCACATCATATTGATAAAGCTGTTGCTACAATGATGAGGGAGTCTTTGCAGCGGTTGGCTGGCACCCATCAGAACCTGCATTCCTCCATCAGCTGAATGGACCACCCCTCGATCAACCCAGGTCCTCCTGTTACAATTCAGCGATACTGTCAGGGAGGTGGCTCTGAATTACCCCAGCTGCCGTTGTTTTCATTTTTTTTGTCATGGAATTAGGCAGGGCACACAGTGCCCTGAGCGCATGCCCTTCCCCCTCTGTCGCACACAGGCGGACAGAAATCGAAGCAGGAGTCCAACGTGGTCATTGCCGCTCGACAACACCATCACTTGGGAGCGCGTGCAGATGCAGACGCAGGTGCAGTGCCCCCCGAAGCTATACCAGGGAGGCTATGACACAATTTGGGGGGGAGGGGGCATCCAGGCCACTGAAGCAGACCACTGACTTCATCGGATCAGCACTCAAAAAGCTGATGGATAATGCGGCACAAACAATTTGTTGAACAGCAACGTTGCCCAAAGCCTCTCGTATCTTGAGAAGAGCACTACGACATCAGCACCACGAAAACCAGCGTTGCAAGAAATGGTTCCAAAACCCGCAGTCCAACGTTAACTCAGTCGTTGGATAAGCAGAGCTATGGCTAACGGGGGGGGGGGGGGGGCAAAACCCTCAGATGTTGCTGCTCTCCTGGCAGTTGGCAGCGTCAATCGACTTCTCGCCGCTCACCACGATCCACCAAGCCGCTGTGGTGGCCCACCGTTTGTGCTTCTCCATCGGCGGCAGGTCATGGCACGCCAGTCAAGGATCCACGCAGCAACAATCTTCAGTGCGGAGTGCAAACACTCTGCCATGGTGGAGTGCCCCGCAGCTCTACAGGGGCGCAAACAGCATTGCGGTCTAGACAGGAGGGGGGGGGGGGGGCACAAGGCCTCGGTATCTGATTGTTTGCCTCCGGCGGCGCCTATTGGCCTCTCGCCACTGCTCATTCTGACCCTCTGTGGGCCCGAACGTGTTTTGGTTGTGTCAACGGAGCCAGAGGGAGGGGGGGGGGGGGGCAAAGGAATATACAACAACAGAAGCAAAAGCGTTGAGGAAAGGGGTTTCACCCGAAGGGGGTTCATATCTCCTCAGCCTTGAGGTCGAATGTTGTCAAAGTGTGACCTGTTGCCATGCAGCAATCTAAATGCAGTGCATTTCTGCGACCTCTCTTCAGATGGCGTTCGAGGGCCAAGCAGACGAGGGTCAGCAGACAAGCATGTGCCATCCATGGCCCAGTCCAGTATTCATGTGCACAGTTGGCTGCACTCATGGTGTCTGCCATCGGCCAGCGGCACACAAATGTCTGAAGGCACCGGCACCACAGACTGATCTACAATGACAGATATGTCATGGGTAATGCCCAACGTCTGCCAGGAACAGAGTCTCCTCAATGTCCAGGCGTCATGACACCACCAGCACGTCTCTCTCGTACAGCACCCCCAAACCTGTGCCTGCCGCACCACACAGTGCCGCATGCTGGTCTGTGACACACCCCGTCATCGCACCACTGGAGCCTGGGATGCAGGTTGGGATCGGCCCTTGTGCTGCACCACGAATCAACACGAAGCAGCGAGCGACAGTAGCAAGAGCAACCGCAGCAGCGAGTCCAGCGAGAGCTCCAGTGAAGGTAGCGAGACCCGCAGTCTCCACCTTCGCCACGGGATGCTGCTGCTTCTGCTGTTGCTGCTAATGTCGAAGCTGCGAGGAGAATAATTTGCTGCACCCCCGGCACTGCCCGTATGTATGTGTTGTCTGGTGCTTTTGGGTTCCTGGAGCCCACGTGACAAATATTGCCGTGTACATCAGCAAAGCCCTCCGAAAGGGTCCATCGTCAGAGAAGCTCAAGTTCAAAAGTGTGCATCAGAATGAGAGACGGGCTGCTGTCCTCAATTGCATAGGGCTCCGCAGGTGGCGCTCAGTGTGGGTGTACCCTGACGCTGACCCGGCGCATGAGCATGGGCACAGGCGGGAGCCCCGACATGCCGAGCATGAGCATGGGCACAGGCGGGAGCCCCGACATGCCGACTAAGAGAGCCTGGAGGGCTGCAGTTCGCCCTGTTACTTCACAGGACGGTCCCCCAGTGTAGCAGCTCTGCAGACGAGGGGGGCGGGGGGCACAAAGCAGGGAATACGCGGTGTGTTCCTGGGTACCTGGTGGTATCATGCCAGATCAGATAGGGCTGCGGAGGGCAGGTCCGGACCCTCGCACAAAGGGACGAGGCTGCCCTCTTCACCACAGAGCAGAGGAGGTGGTTGTATGGGGTTGTGCTGCCCCGTCGCCCCGTTGATGGGTAGGCAACTCCCGGCGGTTGGCGGGTAACCGTCCAGAAGGCAGGCCTTGAGAGGCTGTACTTAGTGAAAATAAAGATGGAAATTTTTCGTTATTGAAAGGACTGCCGTGACCAGATCCCATGGGGGAATCCTTGCACTGCGCGCGCACTGCGCGCTACTTTTGGACTATGTTCCCCCCGAAGAGCCCCCAGGCACACCCCTTGGAAACGCCCTTAGAATTAGGTGACCCAAACTCACCAATCCAGTAGTCCAAAACTAGCGACATAACCTCGGTGATATCCAAAATACATCCAGCAGGCATTATAAATCCCCAAACAAAGGGGGACAAAATCAGAAGTCAAAACCTCCGCTAGGGGTCACCATGATGCCCCTAGGGGCCCCTAGTATCTCAAAGTATGGTTCTCTAGTACGGCCAGACGCCCAAATAGTTGCACTGCGCGCGCACTGCGCTTAAGGCTCCCCCCATTAATGGCCCAAACATGTCTGTGGCAACGGATCATGAGAGGCGCATCCCATTGAACATGCCACTGAGATGCAATATCAGACAGAGGCGGGCTCAGATATGAGCAAATGGGGACCAGGCCCTCGACCCAATGGCCTACAGAATGTGTTGACGAAGGGAAAGGCATACCACTCGCTCTCAGAGACGGGCAACACGGGCCTCTACCTACTACCGTGCAGCCAATGCGGTATGTCTGAGCGGCGTGTGCGGGGGCTCTTGTCACATCCACTGGACACAATCCCACAACATACACCCGTCTGTGGGATTCTATCCGCCCCGCAACACTCTGGACAGGGAAGTGGTGTGGCACGGGGACCATGAATCATGCTCCGACATACTGCAGGCCGACAGCTGCGCTCACCACCAGGACACCGACTCACAACTTCCGCACTTTCAGTACCGGTTTGAGACTGTAACGTCGTGAACAGAGGGGGACGATTCAAAGCCTGTGGGTGGACACAAGCTAACGTTCAATGGTTTTTTTTTGGGGGGGGGGGGGGCAGATATCAGCAGCCTAAATACGCCACCGACTTTGCGCTGATAACAATTATGACGGCGATGGAGCACTGGCCCGTTCAATGCTCTATTATACAAAGTGGTGAGCACTGCCATAGAGTCCCACCGCTTGCTGGCGGCCTATCTTACATACACCAACATCACTACTAGTGCGTAGGTAATTCATAGACATATATGGCTTTGGCCACCCCACCCTCCGCTTGTATAAGTGCAACAGAGGGATGCCAGCTTCGATGAGGCAGTCACTTACTCGTGACACATGCAGCCCGTTTGTGTCTGGGCGGCATAATACAGCGATGACACGCAAAGTTGCCGCGGAACCAGAAACATCCCAAAGGACACAACATGTCGTCAGGAGTATCCGGAGCACAGCAAGAACCCTCCTTGCTCTGAGCACCAGCGGACAAATAGATCTGTCTGTGTTCACAGACCCCCAGTGCCTCCCGTGCAACGGATGCGATTCCTTTCCAGACATGCCCCTCATCGTGGCATTCCCTCAGATCAGTTCGAACATCTTCCTCACACAAGCGAGAAAGCAGTACATGAGTGCGCCTGCTAATCAAACAGACACTCAATCACTCGGACCTGCAATCCTGGAATATATGGAAGGATACGACCATGCAACTCAAATAAAGCTGCATGACCACGGCTACCCCACCCCTTGATTAGGAACCGCCTGCGGTACTTGGTGCAGACTACTGGTTCCGGATTTCTTGCCGACTGACCACAACTCTGTCACACCTATTTGGCTGCTGCACCCATACACGCACAGTCGCATCCGTGCAGTACACCTAGGGCCAGATGCGTGCCTAACTACAAATGCTCGGAAAGACACAGGCTGTGCAGTTGAGTACGCAGCAGCACGTGCAGTACGTTGACGACACTTAGCCTCCAGTTGCAGGCAGAAAGGTGTGCAATGGTGCAGATGGTGCCTGGTTTTTTTTTCCTGGGTTTCAAACTGATTTTAGAAGTGTTCAATTGTTCGATGGCTGTATGAGACAGATTGTGTGGGACAAAAGTACATGGGAACAACCCCGAAATCATGTGCACATACGGTACAATACAGCGCATCCCCCACAGTGTGACTGTGTTGCTGAATGCAAGACAATCCACTACAGCCTGAGCTGTTATGCCTGTCGGCACATTGGAAACAACGCTTCATTGCAGAAACTACGGGGGCGTTTTGGCACAGCGCGCGCACAGCGCGTGCACAGCGCACGGTACGCCCCCTACAGCCCTGAAGACCAGCGGACCCAGAAGTTTCTCAGAAAGCATTCCGCGTGCATCGATGTATCAGGACCAAGGGGGTATGGACAGCAGAGTCTGACGTGAAGCGTACGTTGGGGTACCAGAGCCCTGTAGCCCGGAGGACACCAAGCCTGCAGGATCATCATTCCCCAGAGGGAAGCAGGGGAACGCATCGATGACTGGTGCAGACGGAGCCTTCAGAAGACTTCTCTTGCCAAACAGAGCCCTTCATCGGGTGATGCTGGTGATGCTTGACTAAGAGGGACTTGACCCAAATGGGTACCATTTGTTGTTTGCTATGTGCCCCGGTATTGCAGCTCTGCAGGGGGGGGGGGGGGGCACAACGCACAGAATACACGGTGTGCTCCTGGATGATCAGATACGGGGTGCCGAGGGCAGTTCCGGACCCTCACACAAGGGGACGAGACTGCCCGTTTCAAACAATAACACCACAGAGCAGAGCATGTGGTCTGATGCGGCAGTGCCATAAACTGTGCAGAGCACAGCACCATTGAGCAACTCCCATGAATGCACCTGCAATGGAAGGCAAGCCGGAATATTGGTACCCTCGTCGATCCCTTGCATGACCCCCAGCCATGATGAGCGCGTCCCCATCCTTGGTGAGGGAACTGGCACGCCCCAGAGGGATCGTACATAACAGTCTGTGAAATAAGGCAAACACAATTCTGTACGGGGGTACCTGGATCACCTGGACATGCCTCAAAGGCGACACCCCTGCACAGAACTACCTGTGGAAAAGGCCTGCACTGCGGAAAAAGCCTGGAATTAACATCAACCAAAAGCATAATTGGCTACAAACAACATCTCCTATTCTGCACTGTCTGATCCTGTCAGTTATGCTTCCTGGCTGTTTGCGTAGAATATGGTGTGGTGTTGGTGTTGGTGTTGGTGTTGGTGTTGGTGTTGGTGTTGGTGTTGGTGTTGGTGTTGGTGTTGGTGTTGGTGTTGGTGTTGGTGTTGGTGTTGGTGTTGGTGTTGGTGTTGGTGTTGGTGTTGGTGTTGGTGTTGGTGTTGGTGTTGGTGTTGGTGTTGGTGTTGGTGTTGGTGTTGGTGTTGGTGTTGGTGTTGGTGTTGGTGTTGGTGTTGGTGTTGGTGTTGGTGTTGGTGTTGGTGTTGGTGTTGGTGTTGGTGTTGGTGTTGGTGTTGGTGTTGGTGTTGGTGTTGGTGTTGGTGTTGGTTGTGGTGTTGATGTGGTGTGGTGTGCCGAAGGCGCTGTAACCAAAAGGGAATGGCCGGGACAGTCTTGCATGCGGGAAAATGGAAGCCGGGTGGCTGTGTGTCTAAGCGCGCGCTGTGTGCTGTGTGTTTCACACCTGGGACGCCGAGGTCGGGTCCTTGATGTGGTGTGGTGTGGTGTGGTTTGGGTTGGTGTTGATGTTGGTGTTGGAGATCATGTTGATGCCGTTGCTGGTGTTGCTGTTGGTGTTGGTGTTGGTGTTGGTTTTGATGTGTTGTGGTGTTGTGTGGTGTGTTGTGGTGTGGGTGTGGGTGTTTGGTGTTGGTGTTGGTGTTGATGTGGTGTGGCATGGTGTGTTGTGGTGTGGGTTGGTGTTGACGTCGATGTTGGTGTTGGTGTCTGTGTTGGTTTTGATGTGTTGTGGTGTGTTGTGGTGTGTTCTGGTGTGGATTGGTGTTGGTGTTGCTGCCGAAGGCGCTGTTACCAAAAGGCAATGGCCGGGATGTCTTGCACACAGGAAAATGCAAAACGGGTGGGCCCTGATCCTGAAACCTTAAATCTAACCATAAGCCTTGTATGCTGCAGGCAGGGTTGGGGGCATCCATAGGGCTATCCTGTATGACTCCTCAGTTGAGGGCTGCCCTGAGTACCCCTTGCCGCTCGGCTTGCTGTTTGAGACGCTTCACCTGTAGCACCCATGCCTTCGTGCTCGTTTCACTGCCACACTGCTGTGGGCAGTGGGCATCGGTGGCTCCTTCTGTGCACTGCCACACTGCCGTGGGCAAGTGGGCAGTGTTGGCTCCTTCGTTTCATTATGGGCATGGGTGTTGGTGCTGGTGCTGGTGTTGGCGTTGGTGTTGGTGTTGGTGTTGGTATTGGTATTGGTATTGGTGTTGCTGCTGTTGCCAGCATTGGTGTTGGTGTTGTGAATGTTGTGGGTTGTGAGTTGGTGATGTCAGCTGTGGCGTGGGGTGGTGGTAGGGTGCTGTGCTGTGACATCTGCGCCAACAACATGGACAATCATGCACGGCTTAGGCCGTGCAGCTGATTACTTTGCCCTACCGCACATCTTCATACCACACAGTGATACTGACATCACACAAGTCATGAACACTAGTCAACCCTGGGCGTAGCCCGGGTCTTCTTCAGCCGTGCTCTCAGAAGTAGTGCGCCCACTGTAGGTCTTACACAAGCACCTCAGGTTGGGCTGATCCCCAGGACGATGTGGTCACACAGGTACCGCGTGTGTGCTCAACCCCCCCGATAAGACGGTCCAAATAGGCACTGCAGATGGCTACTCACTGTCCAAGACAGTGAATGTAACGTTCCGGGGACACCCAAAGGTTCCTTCGCAAAACTAAGCCCCGGGCGCACAAATATGTACTTAATGGGGCTGGGTAGGGTGTATAAAGTAAGGCCCTCCATATGTGGGTTGTGGAGAACAGGATTTGGGCACCAAAGGTACCCATAATAGGGAAAGGAATCAATTTCATGGTGGAAGACCCAACAACGCTTTTTGGGAACTTGCACAAAGCTAACGCAATTGCATCACGGGGGGCATCCAGTATCAGAGACCAGATGGACTGGAGACACTGGGGGCTATGACTGATAGGCCGCTGAGTGCACCAGTGGCGTACATGTACAGGGGGAACACCGGGGAAACCGTGTGTAACGTGCGGTCGGAGGGATGTTGATGAAGGACTGAGCGCACAGCAACGCACTCTGGGGACGCTTTGTCGCCAACCATGCGCTCAGGGTACATCCAAGAGAAGCAGGCATTGGGGCGCAGGGACTGCACTGTACTGAAGAGCGAACTGCATTGGCGGCACGGCCGGCTCACACACGGCATCATGGGAGACAGGGAGTACGCTCCCCTTGACTTGATCCACATGACAAACGTGCAATGGTGGCCTGACGCAACTGATGGGATGTTCCAATGAGGGATTCATATCTGCAGGAGGATAATGAATTTTTTTTGGGGGGGGGGGGGTAAAGGAGGGTGGGAGCTACGGAAGATTCTAGTATGCCAAAGGGAAATGTGGGACTGAGACGATGCAGATGACGGGCTCAGGAAGATGCCATGGTGCATGGCATGTGCAGGAAAAACGTGTCCCTGCGGGGTAACCCTTCACCCGAGCAAACTCTTGCACAAGGTAATGCATGCGGCAAGAGTGGGACGGCGTATGTTTGGGGACATCGAATCAGCGCTCCAGTACGGAACTCCTACAGCGGCGTATGCTGCACTGCAACGCAGGAACAGCAGCTTGCGTTGGAAGCAGAGACACAGCCGTACCACTGGTACGCACACGCCCACGCAGGCGTACAAATGCATGTGCACATGCGGAAACGTGCCCGGGTGAATATCTGTGCGGACACCGGCACACGGACGCACGCATGCAACATCAGTCCGGTCCAGACCACTCCGTATCTTCATCGTGGGGCCTCATCGGGCAGGCAAATGCCCCTGGACCACGAGGCCAGACCCCGCAGCTGCAGCATGGGATTGCGCGACCTTAGGTCGCCGTATCAAGGCTGTGCACCGAGTCTTCATCGATGATGGAGCACACGCTGCTCAAGATGGAGTGAAACATGGAGTCGTCCTGCGAGGGGTCATCGTCGTCATCCAAAACTGAGTTGCAGCCCCGGAGCTCTGCCGTGTACTTTTCCCAGCACCACGCCTGCCACAGCGTAGACGGCGACCATGCAAAGCGGGAGGGACGATGACAACGGGGAAACACACCACATGGGGTCAAGTCAGGAGCGCCGCAAGGATGGGGGGGGGGGGGGGGTTGGCACAAGGCCTCGGTGGTTGGCTCTGTTAGCCTGTGGCGGCGCCTATTGCCCTCTCGCCCTTGAACCTTCTGCTATGACAAGCAGGCATCCGCACTACTGCGGGCATCCGCACTGCCGCGGGCATCCCCCTGCCTGGGTGGGATTCCAGAATGCAACTTCTGCCCATGGCGTCCTCCCCTGACGGCCTGATCGGTGCCCGGTATGCGGTCATCACGAAGACCCCAGGCTGGGAGGTGCTCACCACAACCAGCAACGTGACTGTCACACAAGGCCATGGGTGCTAGCTCACCAATGTGTGACTTGCCGGTAGAGGGGGGGGGGGGGGGCTCAGATGTTGCTGCTCTCCTGGCAGTTGGCGGCGTCAATCGACTTCTCGCCGCTCACCACGATCCACCAAGCCGCTGTGCTGGCCCACCGTTTGTGCTTCTCCATCGGTAGCAGGCCGTGGCACCAACGCGTTAAGCATCCACACAGCAACAATCGTCAGTGCGGAGTGCAAGCACACTCGGCCATGGCGGAGTGCCCCCGCAGCGCTACAGGGGCGCTGCAGTCGTGACCTCACCAGGCTTGCAGCAGCTACCGTTGCTGCCGTTGCTTCTCCTTGCCTGGGAGTGGACCACCCCCTGAATGAAAGGGGGGCCTCAATAGGTCAGGTGTGGACCCGCCACTTAGCTCCAGCCGCGCCTGCCTCACGACCTTCATTGCCATCTCAGTTCCATGATTGTGCATGTCACGCGGTCAGTGCTTTGCAGTTCTTGTCCCTTCCCTTCGCCCTGAATGGGGTAAGAGTTGGGCTGCTTCTACAGGGTTCTGGGCTTTGTCGCCTTTGGACTGAGTTCGGGGCGTAGCGCTAGATGTGTCCCACTTTGGTGAATTAAGGGGGGGGGGGGACGTTGCGGCATGCCTCAGCAAACGTGTCACACGGCTCAGGAGCCAACTGACAGCGCCGCACCAATCAACGACGGCAACTGGTCCGTCACAGCCCCCCCTTTACCATTACCTGAATACCAAGCAGCATTCAACTGGCAGCCGTTCGTTGCAGTCGTGCTTCATGAACCAACTTCGGTCCAGCAATTGCCGGCAGCTGCTGCATCGCCAGCGTCGGGCGCGGGCCGCCGCGGCTGGGGCACACCCGCCGGCCCAGAGCCGTCCTGAAGGACCGTCCTCACAAAAGGCGGTGACGGATCGCATCCTTTTGCGCCGCTCTCCGCAACGGCAGTCACGTGTGGTCTTGCGTTGGCTCAGGAGGCAGTGACAGGGGGTCTCACCTTCAAAACAACTGAGCACAGAGCACTTCACCCCGGGAGACCAACCATCACAACCAAACGGGTACAAGGGAGGCACTGAAGTGCGGTCAAAGAACGACACCACCAATCCCGGGACTGAGAACACAAAAGGCAAGGGAATCATTTTAAGGAGCTCTAGTCACACAAAATGAGCACACAAAAGGCATGATGGGGGCAAGACAACGGAGAGACAAGCTTCCCCCATTTTTCTGACCTCCAGCACAATCCCCCACCATCCACCCCTGTGGTTTCCCCATTCCCCCCTATTTCCCCCCACTTTCCCCGATCTTTCCCCATTTCCCCTATTTTCCTGTTTTTCCCCGGGAATCTTACAGGGAATTCAATATGCCACCTGGGCCGGGAGATTCTGGACACTGCGGCCCCACTCACAACCCAGCCCCCAAACCGGCAGCCGAATTTGGCCGATTTCGCCGATTTGTTCTGCTGATTTGTTGGGTTTCTGAATTTCGCCGATTTGTTCCCCCGATTTGTGGGGTTTCCACCAAGTTTGGGGGCAAGTCTGGGAGTCTCATTGTGGTAAGTCTCCTGCATGACATGTGTTGGGAACACCCCCGGGGACTGGCAAGCGCTGCCGTGCAGCAAGCGGGGCAGGAGGCCAAAGAAGGCCAGTGGCAGGCTCACTCTCCCGATCACGACTCGGGGCTGGTGAGAAACCCGTCCCTCCGGCCTCCATGCGTCCCTGAGACAAGGGGGAGAAGGACGCGCACAGGGCACACCGCGCTGCTGGAGGGAGTGGCGGGGCCTTCGGCGCTCGGCTTGGGCGGGTCTATGGAAGGCACACCCTCAGACATCAGGACAGGCGGTGCTGCGGAGATGGGCGCGGTCTGCCCGGTGGGGGAGGCTGCCGAAGGTCCGGAGGCCTCCCGCAGAACCGGGACGTCGAAGTAATGCGAGAACGACGCGGCCGGAGACAGCGCCGGGGAGGCTGCCGAAGGCCCGGGGGCCTCCCGGAGGACCGGGACGTCGAAGTGATGCGAGAACGACGCGGCCGGAGACAACACCGCGACCTCCGGAGGCGGAGGCTGCGGGGGCCCGGCTGTGCCGCGTTGCAGGAGCTTGTCTAGAAAATGCGTCGCAGATGAGCGCCATCAGGAACTGAACCCGGGAACCCGGACACAGACACAAGACGTGCATGACACATAGGCAGGAACAAGAAAACGCAGAAACATAGTGCAAACGCACACACACACACACACACACACTTCGTGAAGGAAACAGATGAACCAACCACCAAAGTCCCAGTGTGGATGATACGGAGCACAGCACGGCAGGGTCACGAAGCAAATGCCTCCAAACACCTCGTCAGGCCAATCAAAACAAAGATAGAAACATTGTTCGAGGCTAGGCGCCTTTCTGCAGTAAAGGAATGTTGATGCTGGCACATTGTGTCCCATTGTCATACACACACACACACACACACACACACACACACACGATGTACGTAACAAACGGGCAGCGGATCAAGACAGCCCGAGTGTTCTTGGTCTCATCAGGTACGTGTCAAAGAACAGGCACAAAACAGTCATGACACGCACCAGGTGCCTTTCGAGAAAAACAGACAGTCAGAAACACGCACACACAATTTGCGATGTACAGCACTAAGCGTTGTTGGCTGAGTGAAATATCCTCGTCAGTTGGTCATCACACAAGACAAACAGAGCATGCCCGACGCCAATAGGCGCCTTTCTGCAGTACAGCGAGCTGAGACGAGGATGCCCCAGACCCCAGGTGATGGTCGCCAAACACACACACACACACACTTTGTCACACACACACACACACACAGTTGCAAACAAACAGACCAGCAAAACGCCAGGTCCAAATGTCAGTCTCCTCGTCAGTTGGATAGTCAAACAAGACAAAGCATGTTCAACGCCAATAGGCGCCTTTCTGTGGGAGCAGGCGCGCAGAACACACACACACGCACACACACAGGGAGAGATTTAATGCCGCCCCCCCCCCCCCCCGATGACAAAATGACGATTACAAAATGCTGGCCGACCAAAGTACGGTGCAAGTCACATCCCTGGGTCCCTCCTCCCTGAAACACAAGACAAAACACTGGACGTAGGTCATTGCTGCAACCCAAAAAACAATGTGAACAGTTTTACACCTTCTTTTTGGCGCATTTTCCCAAAATGCATTTCAGCCTCATCCTCCGAGCTGGATGAGTCACTTGACGAAGTGGAGGACTGGCTGCTGCTAGAAGATCAATTCTGCATCAGGAGGGGCGCCAGGCCCGAAAATCTCCTCCAAAGCATTGTCATCGCAACTCAGAAAGGCACGAACCTTGCGCTTTTTGCCCCTGTGGCTGCGAACCTTGCGCTTGCTGCCTCGAAAGCGCCTGCAGTCCCAGAGGCCAGCTGCAAGCTGTACTCGCAACAGGGTATTCATCTGCAGCAGGGGTGTCCTGTTTTCCAATCGGGTGCATATGAATGCTGATGACAATGCTGTGCAAGGAGTGCATAATCTGGGCAACCCAATCCTGGCAGATCCATCAGACATTGGCACTGGCGTTGCATGAAAAGGTGAGGCATACCGGCTGCAAAGCCAAAAGCAAGGGGAAATTGCAATTTCGTAATCGTCATTTCGTCATTTCAGGGGTCTTCAGCCTCCGCCCCCCCCCCACCCCACCCCCACCAAAATAATTCTGGCAGTATTAAATCCATCCCTGACACACCAATGGATGTACCCATACACACACATCAATGGCCGTTCTTGTTGAAGTTCTGGAGGCAGGCCAGAACTGCAGGGAAATGCCTCGCAGGAAAGAGTCCGGCAGAAACAGAGACAGAACAGTGTGTGTGGCCCGAGCCTCCGGCAGACTGCCCTGTTTAACGGAGCCATCCACCAGGCGCTGACTGGAATCGATTCACTTGGAGGCACATGACTGATATATATGCTGATCTTTGGCTCGTGCAATGAGCGAAGGGCCGTCTAGGCGCTGCCTGCCATGGACTGGACACGCGGGCACAAACGCACGCCAGCAAGCACGCCAGCAGACCCAGGCGCACAACCTGTGGCATGTGCTACCTACCTGGAGGAGTTCTGGCTTACCCCCAGGGATGCATTGGACGGGGGGGGGGGGTACCCCCCCCCCTCCAGGGCGCCCAGCCTATGCCCAGCCACTGTCCCCATGACGGCAAGTGCCAGCTTCAATGGCATTTGTAACCGACAGTAACCGCCCCCACCCGCTTTGGCAACCTCCTCCAACCGCCTGCCTAACCGCTTCTGAGGCCGCCTCTGGGGTGCCTTCCCTTCCAATGCGTCCCTGCCTACCCCCCACCCCTCCCCCCTGCTGCGCCAGAGGTCCATGTGGCTGCGTACCTTCGCTGGCGTGCGATGAGCTTCTCGACTCTGGGTCCTCTGTATCACACACTTCATGCGTCTTGCCTTTGAGACACCGCAGGCACGTGTCCCTGCAAAAGCAGGAGTAACTTCCAGTTCCAAGGCCCACTCGGAAGAGACACACGACTGAGTGCGGTCACAAAGGAACAAAGGGTGCAGAGCATGTCACACAAATCCGGGGGTAGTGCAATGTCACACAAATCCGGGGGTAGTGCAATGTCGCACAAATCCGGGGGTAGTGCAATGTCGCACAAATCCGGGGGTAGTGCAAGCCCTTTCGAATAAGGGCAAACGGGGCCCACCAGGCGCTGACAACCCCTTTTGAGACGTCCCTCTGCACATCGCCCATACCATATCTCCCTGGTACACCACAGGCCCCCCTGCGCATTGTACGTGGGGCACACTCATATTCCTTGGCACATCGCATACCGTGGAAACACTTCGAAGATGCACTTCTTAAAATTGCACTTGCCATACACCCGGTGGCAGGGGTGCGCCGGGAGTTGCGCCCCAGACTCCCGCAGCACCAGGATGCCGCAGTGTGGTGGGGCTCCACACACCAACGGGCTCAGCCCCAGCATCTTGGCCTTCCAATACACGACCTTGCGCTGCTGCGCTGTCAGCGACATTTTGAACGTCAGAATAGCACCTGCAAACCCCAACCCACACCACAGCAATCTTGGAGACGTGGTGGACAGAGTCGGGCCCGGTCGCCAAGCAGAACACGTGGCACGACCACAGTACACCCGCACGACCTGCAACCTCGGGGCGATGGGCCGTGGGATGACCATCAGTGAGCAAGCTGCTGCATCCAAACCCTCTCAGACATGCACTAACCCCCAACGCCATCCCAACACGCCTCTCTTCCTTAAAACTGAACCAGAACGTTCCTACTTTGTTTGCAACATCTGCATTTCCTGCGCCGAGACGCACGAGGACACAAATTTTTTTGATGCAACGATTGCATACTGATTTTGAGAAAACGGATTTTAAAATTGACGACACGGATGATGTGCCCGGCAAGCATCACACCAAACCAGGCCATGCCATGCCACCCATGCGTAGGTGAGGCCCAATGGAATGCTTCGAGTGTTGGTAGGATTGAACCCTCAAAAATATAAGCAAGGGTATCTCAGCGTGTTCTTTGCGTGTCACGTCCGTTGACTTGCTGTCGACGGACACTGTCGTTGGGTATTTGATGTCGTTACATGAGCGTTTCTGTGCGTGGTGTTCTCAGGGTACCAAGACCTCCCCGAGCCTTGCACTACTGAGTCCTGCGATGGTGCTGTGGTTTGCACTTCAAGGCGAGTGGATGGTAGCGGGGTCATCGCAGGGCTTGTGTGCCTCATCTGTCACTCGCTGGTAACTCTGGTCTTCGGTTGCAGGTGACTTGGCTCTTACTGCGGCCTGTTTCAAGCAGCGCCTGCATGTACCACCGTCACCTGCAGACGGTGAAAATCACTCTCTCACGGGACTATTGGCTCCGCGGCAAACGCCCTGACATAAGTTGGCACATATTTCCGTAAAATGGCTGGCGACTGCCATGGGCAGTTGCGTCCTACGGAAGCAGGGCTTCGGTCTTCACAACAGACGTACTTGAGGGTCTGGGTGGCCCTTGACCATTTGCCCCAGGGTTCGAGGCCTTGTGCAAGAAATCTTCGATCCTCGCGCACAGCAAATAGGCGTCCTTCGTGGCCGTCAGCAACGCCTCCAGATCACAGGTGTTGTCGCAGTGATGTTCACTGTGGATGCGACCCTGCACACGGATGGCCAGGCACTCGTGTGAGCCTCTCGACCGCCTCTTGACCCAAACCAACGCAAGAGCACGCGCAGCCCAACACGGTGGCCGTACGCCGTAGGGGGGTATGGCATGACGCGTGGATATATTGCTGTCTGAAAGTTAGGCTATTGACCTCTCGCCACTGACCTCCCTTGGGGCTTGGCGAGCAGGGGAGGGCACTGGAGAATTCTCAACAGATGCAGATGAGGCTGCAGAGTATACGAAGCCTGACTTGCGTTTATTCGGCGTCCGGGCATGCGTGTAGTCGTTGCGTGACATTGGCCCCCCGGCCGCCCCCAATTTGACCAAAATTGACCGTTTTGGCGCCCCTGTGTCGACCAAAATGGGCCGAGTCGGCGGCCCAAGTTTGACCAAAATCGGGCGTCTCGGCGCCCCAAAAATGGCCAAAATCGGCGAAAGTCGGCCGTCCCGGGGCCGCAACAAACAGGGGGTAACATGTGCGCTCCCTCATTGAAAAAAACAAAGGGGGGGAAACACTCAGTCATCTCCCGGCTGCAAAGCGACGGCGGTCGGGCAGTAGCTGGGGCGGGTAGAGGCGCATCAAAGGCAATCGCCCTACCCCCGACGGGGCACAAAGGAGGCACATTGGGGGCACGGGGGGGGGGGGGGGCGAACGGAGGACATGAGGCTGCTGTAGTCCCTTGAGTCCCTTGGTACGTGGCACGTTGTGGTGCCGGCTGGCCTCTCCGCCGTCCCGGCGCATCAGAAGGCAGGCGCTGCACAACCCCAGAGAAGCCCACCCAACAACGTGGATCATGCCCCAAGCGGTTTGTGGCCCCAAGCGGTTTGCGGCATAGAGATCATTGCGTACTCATTCCGTGTGGGCGATGGCCCATGCCCCACGCCAATCTGTTTCCCCCAACCGTTGCATGCGACAAGAACGACGATGCCCACACAACACGATGAGGCACCAAAATGCAACCGCATCGCGAACCGCAAGCTGCAGTCGTCGCATGCGCGTACGTGCATGCACACACGAATATAACCACACCTTGAGGCAACGCAAACACAATTTGCGTGGAAATGAGCTCCATGTGCATTGCTGCCCATAAGCACAAGTCCCGTACACCCGCAAGCATGGGTGCGTTTCGCCGCTGAGTTCCCCACGGTACACCACCACGCACCTGCAACGAAGCGAGATGGGACACTTTATCCGATGGCGTACCCCAGAAGGAGGGCACAACGCGCGGGGTGCAACGCATAGGGTGCGGGGACCGCCCAAGCTATCCGCCATGACGTCCATGGTGGGCTTTTCCCATCGTATCTGCGGAAGTAGGAGGTCTCATTTGTAACGAGGTTGTCTTGTTCGTGCGGGGGTTCTCAGGTCCTTGGTGGATCAAGCAGGCCGTGGGCGCAGTAGCAGTTTCTTGTATTGGACATGAACAAGAGAATGTAGTAACTGGACACTCAAAAACTACTAGGGAGAATGATGGGGTCTTTTGAGTGAGCCGCCTTCTGCGCTAGATTTTGTTGGAGATTTTGTCCACAACCTTAACTTGTTGTGTTGGGACTGTCCTTGGGCTTGTGTTGTCATTTCGAACGAGTTAAGACATATCATGCATGACACAGCCTTTTTGCACACCAGTCGTGCAAATGGCTGTGCTGTGCTGTGCTGTGCTGTGCTGTGCTGTGCTGTGCTGTGCTGTGCTGTGCTGTGCTGTGCTGTGCTGTGCTGTGCTGTGCTGTGCTGTGTTGTGTTGTGTTGTGTTGTGTTGTGTTGTGTTGTGTTGTGTTGTGTTGTGTTGTGTTGTGTTGTGTTGTGTTGTGTTGTGTTGTGTTGTGTTGTGTTGTGTTGTGTTGTGTTGTGTTGTGTTGTGTTGTGTTGTGCTGTGCTGTGCTGTGCTGTGCTGTGCTGTGGTGTGGTGTGGTGTGGTGTGGTGTGGTGTGGTGTGTTGTGGTGTGCCGAAGGCGCTGTTACCAAAAGGCAAAAGGCCGGGATGTCTACCCACGGGTAAAGGTAAACGGGCTGGGCTGTGTGTGTTGTGTGCGCGCCGTGCGTAAGTGTGTAGGCTTCGGCAGGGGGAGGGGGAGTCGGGGAGACCTGGTGAGTTCGCCTCTGGCGACCGCGCTTATTCCAGGAGCTCCCGCTGCACCCCTTCCCTTTCTGCTTGCTGGTGCAGGCGCAGCTCCTGCAACGTCCACGCCATCGTGCTGCCCGGGCCCAGGCGGGCCTTCAGCAGTGTGGCACGCGCCTTGGCGTGGGCGTACCAGATCCGTATGGACTCCTCCACGACGTGGCGGAGGAATTCCGTGCCCAGCGAGTGGGGCCCCGTACACTCCAGGTGGGCCAGCTGCATGGAGGGGGTCCGCAGGGCTGCCGCCCACTCTCCAGCACAGTCGGTTCCCACAGCTGGTGACGCACTGGGGCCGCCCGTGGCCCCACCTTCTGGTCGTCTGGGGGCAGTGGGGAGTGGAACTCCTGCAATGCACTGCCGCACTGCCTGGGGCAGTGGGCAGTGCAACTCCTGCAATACACTGCCGCACTGCCCTGGGGCAGTGGGCAGTGCAACTCCTGCAATGCACTGCCTCACTGCCTGGGGGCAGTGGGCAGTGGAACTCCTGCAATGCACTGCCTCACTGCCTGGGGGCAGTGGGCAGTGCAACTCCTGCAATGCACTGCCTCTCTGCCTGGGGGCAGTGGGCAGTGCAACTCCTGCAATACAGTGCCGCACTGCCCTGGGCAGTGGGCAGTGCAACTCCTGCAATGCACTGCCTCACTGCCTGGGGCAGTGGGCAGTGCAACTCCTGCAATGCACTGCCTCGCTGCCTGGGAGCAGTGGGCAGTGCAACTCCTGCAATGCACTGCCTCACTGCCCTGGGGCAGTGGGCAGTGCAACTCCTGCAATGCACTGCCCAACTGCCTGGAGGCAGTGGGCAGTGGAACTCCTGCAATGCACTGCCCCACTGCCTGGGGGCAGTGGACAGTGCAGCTTCTGCAATGCACCGCCTCACTGCCCTGGGGCAGTGGGCAGTGGACCTCCTGCAATGCACTGCCTTACTGCCTGGGGGCAGTGGGCAGTGCAACTCCAACTCGTGCAATGCACTGCCTCACTGCCTGGGGGCAGTGGGCAGTGCAACTCCTGCAATGCACTGCCTCGCTGCCTGGGGGCAGTGGGCAGTGCAACTTCTGCAATGCACTGCCTCACTGCCCTGGGGGCAGTGGAGGAGGAGGAGGAGGAGGAGCGCCTGCCGCGGTCCCACGTACGGTGAGCCTTGGCGTCGTCCCTCGGGGGCCCCACGCAGGCTCTGCCGAGGGAGTCCTCCGTCTTACCTCCGCTAGAGCAAGACGAATCTCGTCGCACACCTGAGAACGCTCCTCCCAGCAGGCCGTCTGGGTCACAACGTCGGTGTACGACAACGCTACGGTTCGATCTGCTCTCCGGTCCCGGCCACCAACCGCTCCGAACTGTCCTGGATCCACCCGAGTAAGCGTTCCAAGATCAACGGGCACGGAAGATGTGGGTCTCCCGGGGCATCACCTCCGACTTAGAACGCCGCCAGACAAGGAGTGCGGTCCGGCACGACTGCGCGCTGCACCGGAGCTGTCCGGGCGCGTGAGGTCGAGGACGGGTCACGGGCGGGGACAAGGCCACGGGGCGGGCCGTCCCAGGGCCACCTGCATGTCCTTGAAGACCGTGCGGGGTCCTTGGGAAGCCGCAGTGAGGATGGCCGAGAACGCGGAATGTAGTGCGGCACACCACGAGGGGATCACATCTCCACAGAGGCCGGCCTCCAGGCTCCGTCCATTGCCACCGTAATGGATGGCCCAGAGGCGGCGTCGATCCGGGAGATGGGGGGCAAGCCCGTGCCGTCCGAGACTGTCCAAGATGATCACGTCATGGGCTTCCAGCTCAATCTCCTGCCGCACGGCCGGCGACATCTGGTTCTTCTCGATGTACACATACAGGACGCGGTACGGACTGCGCTTGTTCCGGGTGGAGATGGCGGACTTCACCTTAGGGGCCAGGAGGAGGTCCCCTGATAGCCAGAGTCCTAGGAGGACGTCCCAGGCCGGCCACCTGCCCGAACCGGGCGTTGGGGCCCAGTTGGCAACGTGATACCACTCTGGCGGTGGGTCGTTGGCGAGGGACTGGTTCACGGGGGCCCGCGGTAGGGGGGAGAGGTGGTCGGCAAGAGGTAGAACGGGCACCGCGTGCCGCTTATGTAGGAGGACGGTAGTGAGAACGACGTCGCAGAGTAGGCGACGGAGACGCGCAGGACGCAGACCTCTGTGCAGCAGGGCATCCCTGTGTGGCGTGGAGATGGCTCCGAGACGACCAATAGTGTAGGTTGAGATGGTGTGGTGGGCCGGGGAGCCATCCACAGCCAGTATGAACAGCTCGTCCCCCCAAAGGACGAGGGTGCCCCAAGCAGTGGGCGTACAGTGGCGCCAGGCATGGCACCTCTGAGAGAGTCGGGCCGCAAGCCACCGATGGTAGTGGGCGCGGATGAGCGGGTCTAGCGGGCATGAGAGGATGTGGTCCCCGGAGGCGGGCATGGTGCAGAGGGGGCAGGACGCATCCCTTGGGGGGAACAGGGAGAGGCGGATGCCGGTGACCGTGAGGTGGTCCCCCCATGTGATGAGGCCGTGGCTGACGATGTTGGCGTACTCGTTGAGGTCGGGGCGGCGCTGAGGCGGGGGGGACGCAGAATAGGCGTGGTGGGAGGCGAGCAAGGCGCGGCGCGCGTGGGGCACGGCGTCGTGGACCTGGAGGCCCGCGTGGGAGAAGCAGACGCGGGGTTGCTGTAGGGGGCCGAGCCATCCCACGGCGTCTGGGCAAGTGTCCGCAGCTTGCCCTGCCGCTTCGTCCACCTGGTCCAGCAGGGTATCGAGCCAGGTGCCAGCGATATGGGAATAGAGGTGACGGGGAGGGGCGTGACCGTGGGCCATGTCGCGACACGATCTTATGAGTTCTCCTTGTAGCGAGTCTTCCGGCTCGCGGCGCCCTTCCTGCGCCGTGATGTACCCCTTGCAGTCCGCAAAGTGCCACGCACCGGACCGGAAGCCGGTGGCAGGGTCGGCTGAGGGCCTCTTGGCGGTGAGGGCCACCCATGCCGTGTACAGCTCCGCCGTGTAGGCGTTGTCCAGCCTCAAGGGGATGGGGACGGGGTACACCGGGTACCGGAGGGTGACGGGGCAGAACACCGCCACTGCCCCGCCGCAGCGTCGGGTCTTCGGGCACCACGACGCGTCGTGGAGGATCCCATAGTTCTCAGGGAGCCAGGAGAACGTGGGGACGGTCGCAGTCACCGCTTGGCAGCGTCTAACCGGGGGGACGGTGCCGACCGGCGGAGTGGGGCGGGGCGAGGCCCGGGGCCACCCCTTCCGTCGCGCGTCCTCTGTACTGCGATGGCCTGCAAGCATCCACGCGTGGGTGTCCTGGACCTCGAGTCCGGGTGACGACAGGGCCAGCACATGGGGGGGTGTGGTGTGGCAGATGGCTGTCAGGGGGTAAGTGGATGGCGATGTCGCACCGGTGGCACAGGGCGACAAATAGATCGTGGTCCGTGGGGTGTGCGGTGCACCGGAGCCCGAGCTCTGGGGTGAGGCAGGGCTGGGAAGGATGGAACCGCCAGAGGGCAGTCAGGAGCCCGTGGCGCGTGGACCGGCAGACCAGGGAGTTGGGGTGGTTCAGGTGCCGGATGTAGACGCAGAAGAAGTTAGTAAACCCAACGACCGGTGCCGGGGGGATACCGACTCCCCCTTCGGGGACCTCGCGGAGGAAGTGAGCAGAGGCGGAGAGGGTCCACCCAGCGGTGGCGCGCATGGCCGAGGCGGTCATGGCGTCCAGCACGCGCAAGGCCCCGTAGGAGGGGGGGCGGACACTGGTAAACCAGTTGACCGTCCCATGACACTTGGCGGTATACATGGCGAGGGGGTAGTGGGCGGGGAGTCGCGGGGCGCGGAGCGCCCGGCACGCAGCGCGGGTGCCCGAGAACAGGCGCCTGGAGTCGACGGGATGGAAGAGGTGGGGAAGGGCATGGCGGCCAAGAACGCGGACGTAGTCCTGGCTCGTGGCACATCGCACGGGGTGACCGTTGAGGTATACCGTGTCGTTGAGGAAATAGACCTGACCATCGCGCATGTCGGTGCCGATCAAGACCGTTTTGGTCGGGTCAGAGTGGAGGTTGGTGAGGCGGCCTGCCCTCTCAATGCCGCTGGCGAGGGCGGGCAAGTGGCAACGGTCGCCGGGCAGCCACTGGGTATCATCCATCAGGAGAACCCGGTTCAGCGGGCCCGCGGGGGTGTCGGTGGGGGGGACGGAACGGCAGGCCTCGTGCCCTCGAACTTCGCCATATATGCAGTACTTCATGCCGGACACGGGGCACCCTTGCCCCGTGCCGGCCCCCAACCGGGTGGAGGACGGAGAGCGACCGTCAGCCCCCCCCATGTGCACCTCAAGGGCGCGGTCATGGTGTTGAAGGGTCGCGGCGTCGGCAGGGGAGATCCCTGCGGCGGTGAGGACGGCGTACTCGGTGGTGTGGCTGATGGAGCCATACGCGTGGCGGACATCGTCCGACAGGACCCACGCTTCGAGGCGCCTGCGCCAGCGGTCCCACCATACATCGTGTAGGACGCGGAGCAGCTCCACGGAGGAGCAGTGCGGGGACATCCCGAACTGGTAGGGCGGCAGGATGCCGCCCTGAACCAGGCGGGGCTGGTAGTGGTCTTTGATGAGGGCAGCCGTGAGCTTCCATATCGTGGCCAGGTTGGTCAGCGGCCTGCCGTTCGCAATGGGGCCGTGCGGCGTCTTTTTCGGAAGGTTGATGAAGTCTGCAGAGTGTGCCTGGGGCACAGGCACCCCACGGAGAATACTGTTGATCAGGTTCACGATCGTCGCAAATTGGGCATCCTCCAATTGTCCGAACAGCCGGTACTCCAGTAAATCGTGGTACGGCACAGTGGCCGCCGCCCGGCGGATGATGGCTCGCAGGTTTGCGGTGGTGGCGCTGGGTGGTGGGCCGAGCGGCCTGCCCTCCCATCCCGTGATGGTCCGGACGCGCGCGAGTGAAAGCGCCTCAAGAGGGGCAAGGTGCCTTTGGCGCAGCTGGTCCAACGCAACGGCGGCTTGTTGATGAAGAGGTACCGGGACGCCCACCACGTAGACCGGATCCGCTGGGGGTACGTAGCGCGCCCCTATCGTGCGGCGGTAGTCCACTTTGGTGGGCTGGCCAGGGGCAGCGGGTAGGGGCGCCAGCCCTACATCCTTCTCCAGAAGGAGAACGTCCCAGGCCGCTCGGATGCGTTCTTTGAGGCGGGCGACCTCCACGAGGTGTGAGGATTGGGACGCCCAATCCGGGTAGGCGAGGGTGTAGCGTTGAAGGTTGGTGACGTGGACACGTACCGTCGACGGTACCGGCTGGCTGGGGACGGGGGGCCCGTAGGCAGCCGTAGCCGCGGCGTATAGCGCTGAGGTCACCTCGGTATAGCATGGCTGCGCTTGGGGCGCGCCTGGGGGCGGCGTAGTGAGTTCGGCCCGAAAGGTGTCGTTGAGGGTGCGGAGCTGGCTGGCGAGGGGCTCCCGCGGGATGGGGAAGCGGCCCTTTTTCGAAGGGCATACCAATTGGGGCGCTGGCGGGAGGTCATGGAGGGTGGCGGTTACGGGTAGGTGGTCAGATGGGAAACTGGAATCGGAGCGCACCTCCGTGGTGTGGGCTGCTTCCGAAGGGGCGCGGAGGAAGATGTGGTCCAGGGCACCGGCGAAACCTTGCGGGCTCACCCACGTGGGGGCCTCCGCAAGGGGGCGTAGACGGCGCATCCCAAGGCGCGTGAGCGTGGGGAGGACGAGGTCACAGAGGGAGGCAGGGGAGACAGGGAGGTGCGAGACGCAGCGGCAGTTGGCGTTCAGGTCCCCTGTCAGGACAACCACTCTAGCCGGGGTGAGGAGGAGGTACGGGTACACCCAATCCAGGATTTCTTGGAGGGTGTCGAGGTTCCCGTCGGCGGGGAGATACACGTTGGCGTGGCAGTGGGTTACGCCAGCCATGGTGAAGTGCGTGACGAGGGCTCTTCCCGACGGGTGGGCGTTGTGGCTGGTCACGACCAGGTCCGGGGTCCTGTAGAGGAGAGTGGCACATCCCCCAGCCACTCTTGCTGGTGCCTGGATGGTGTGGTACAGGGGGTGCACCCGTTGGATGATCAGGGGCCCCGCTTCTTGAACATGCAGGGCTAGCGGGTACTGGCACTCGCGCACCAGGACGTCCAGGGCGCGGAGCTTAGGTCGCAGGGACATCTGCACGTTGAGGGTCATCACGTCTGGGCGGGGCGACACGTGGCCGGTGGGGGGAGGACCAGGGCAGGAGCCGGCGGCGGTGGAGTGCTGGGTCAGCTTGCGGTCCACGGCTGCGGGGAGGGCGCAAGGTAGGCCTCGCACCCACTTGCGGAGGTGCCGGTGGTGGTACGTGGCTGCTATCGCCAAGACACTGGCCCGGGTGAGGCCCGTGGCTGTGATGGAGACACGGCTGTGTAGGGATTGTGGGAGGACCACGTGGTGATGCTCGGGCAAGATGAAGGAGGTGGGTGGCAGGCCCTTGCGGCAGAGCTGCAACTGATGGGAGCCCGTCACCTGCACACAGTGCACGGCGCCCACTAACGACAGAATGTTACGGGGCCAGGGGTCCGCCCCGCTGCACGCCCGGTAGTAGTGCACACCCACCGGCAGGTGCAGGCACATTTCGAGGGCGTAGGGGGGCGTGATGAACTGGGCAGTGCCCGGGGCCGGCACCGGTACCAGGCCCCACTCTCTGGGGGGGGAGCTGGGAGTGTATGCGCCCAGGTGCAGGTCCCGGACATGGGGGACGCCGTCGAGGTGGGAGTGGCGGAGCTGAGACACGGCGGCAGGGATGTCCTCGTTGCGCCCCGCCATGTCCAGGGCTACCGGTCTCGCGGATGCCGACCGAAGTACGGCTGGTAGCGGTGGGGGTCGGCTGGGGGGCTCCAGGGCGGGGGAGCGTAGGGGTTGTGGGCCATGGCCACCCGGGGGTCGTGGGGGTCCCCCGAGTACGGGTAGGGCAGGAGGGGGGCCGCTGCATGGTGGTCGTGGCGGCTGGAAAGCGCTTGGGGCTCATCGCGGTACGCGCTACGACGCCTCGGCGGCGGGCTGTCGCGGCGATGGCCTGGGCTGCGGCGGCGGGACGGGGACCGGTCCGAGCGGCGGGGGCTGTACCTGCGCTGATACTTGGAGTCTGGTTCTCCGTCCGATCCCGACGTTGCCGTAAGGTCCACCTGATCGTCAGGGTCCCGTGGACGGCGCTGCTTCCCGCGGCTTCCCCGATGAGTCTTCCGGGGCGGATGGTCTCGGTCAGGGCCAGGCACCCAGGGCGTGAACGGTTGTTTCTTCGACTCGGCCCACGTCACTCGCCAGCCACGAGCCGTGTGCTGCCTCGTCAGTCGCATGCCGCGCTCGTACTCTGCTGGTCGGATTCCGACGATTGTGAACTTGGATGTATGGTTCAATTGTTCTTCAGTTATGGAGGAAAGGCCTGCACCAAATTTATCCCGAAGGATACCACCGAGGAGTCCTGCATCAACTTCACCGGACGGCGGATCGTCGACTTCTTGCCAGCCGACCCACAGGGCTTTCGAGAAAACCTGCGGATCAATTTTTTGGGGTGTATACCCCTTCTTTTTCGCTGCGCCCTGTGCCTGGTTGGCGGCTGCAGCTTCTGTTGGGGAGGTGGCTGGGCTGGCAGAAACCCGTTGGACTGCAGGGGGGTTGGAGAGGAAGGAGCGCAGGACTTCCGCGATGCCGGGCAGGCTGGGCGCGTGGCTGTGGACCCAGGCCCACTGTTCCCGAATCGGCGACTGCGGGAGGGTGTTGACTTTCGCGCCGTACTGGCGGAAGAGCTGGAGGTGGAGTGCGTGCGCAACCTCGTCCTCACAGCCCTTGGGGATCTCCGGGATCCACTCCAGCAGGTCGGTCAGGGCGGCATCAGCTGGCGACGGCAGAGACGGCGGCGGCTGGGCGGTTGCGCCCGGTGCCCGAAAGGCAGAGACCGCCCTCGGCTTAGGGATCGGGTCCGGGACAGCGAACGACAGTTCGGGTGCACGCGCAGGGGTCTCCGGGACCGGCACGGCGCTTGGCGCGGCCATAGCCCTACGGAGGACGTCGGCCAATTCCTCAAGGTTGGGTGCTTGGGGCGAGGTGAGAACTGCTGCGGCGAGGATGACCGGCACGAGGACCAGGAACTGCTGAGAGCCGGGGGGAGGCAGCTCGAATGAGGCCGGAACGGTACTGCGCACGGCGTTGGCGAACGCTGGCGGCGTGGATTGGAGGCCGTGGAGTCGGGTGGCGATGGACAGGAGGGGGGGAACCGACCTGATGAAGTTGTTGAGCCTAACGGCTTCGGTCTGCCGCTGCGCCGCGGCGCAACGCTGGGCCTGCTGCTGGGCATTATCCCGTTCGGCGCGCACCGTGTCCAGATCCCTCGTGAGGGACTCCAGGTCGCCCCGTGCCACGGCCAGCTCCCGCCGTTGGGCCTCATACTCGTCATGCAATTGAGCGTAGTCGGTGGAGTAGGCCGTGACATCCAGGTCCGGGACGAAAGGCTCCCCCACCTGGGAGGGACTGGGGGGGGCCGACCCGACGGCCGGGGCCGGTGACTCCGGAGGGGTGGGGTCCGCGGCGGCCGGTGGTACCTGGGAGGCAGGCTCCGGGAGGTTGAAAGAGAGCCTTGTCTGTTCGGGCAACAGTGATGAAGGCGATGGTTCGGACCCTGAAGGGGTGGGCTTGCCCTGGGCCTTGTACACGGTTGATGCTGGGGTGAACGCCGCCGTGGCGAACAGAGTGCCGGCGGGGCTGGGCGCTGCTTGCCCTTTGGTGAGGTAAGGCGCGTGGCTGGGCGGCGTGAGCGGGGGCGGGTTGGCGGTGTCGGCGATGCCGGCTTGCAGCAGGGCGAAAGTGGGGGCTGTGGCCCAGGAGTGCTCGCCGGCCTGCTCGATCTGATGCAGCAGCTCCACGCTGCGGATCGGCAAGACCGAGCATTCCAGCAGCGGCCGCAGCTGCTCGGGGGTCCACATGCCCTTGTTGGCGAGGGCGGGGGGTGTGGGAACCGGGGCTGGCGTGTACTGTCCTGTGAGGCAGACGGAGGAGGCCCACGCCAGGAGCCCGAACTTCAGCGGAACGAGGTCTGCCGTTGGGATATGGGCTGCCTGCAGGACCGCATGCACGTCGTTGGGCAGCGCCCAAAAGGCCGCAACTACCTCTCGGGTGCGGAGGCGGTCCCATGACGGTCGGAGGTGGGGGGCAAGGAATTGGCTGATGGGCTTGTGGATCTTGTGGGAGACCTTCTGGCTTTGGATGTCTGGAGGGGTGGCAGTGTCGACGGGCGGTGGCTGTTCGCGGGCTGTGTACAGGCCCTTGAAGACTTGGCTGCGGAGGCGTGACGCCGAGATCGGGGCATGGCTTGGGCTCCACCGCGTGACGAGAGCCGCTGTGAGGGCCTCAGGGTCCTTGGAGACATACTCCAGCAGTGGGCCTCCTTGTACCAGCGACAGGGGGACGTGTTCGATGACCTTCGTGTCAGACGGGCCTGCGGCGACTGTTACGGTGGCTGTGAGCAGGAGCCCCCGCGGCGTCCACACCCCCGCCACCGCTGTAATAGCCTGGATGTCGCCGTTGGCAGCCGTCCAGCGCAGGGCATCACACAGGTCAGCCAGGGCGGGGTCGGTGGCCTGGATAGCCGTATCTGCCGCTTCCAGTGCGTCATCCTTCAGCATGTCCAGCTCTCGCAGCAGACGGTCAGCATCGTCGGACTGGGCGATGTCCATCAGAAACATGGGGAACGGCCCCCGACGAATGGCGCCGCCTCGACCGGTGTCGGGGGCGGGAGAGGGGGTGTCCTGGGACGGTGCTGAGCGGTCTGACATGGTAGCTGTGGCAAGAAAAGAGCGGGTGGCCTGTGGCCGCAATACGTCGGGGGGGGGGGGAGCAGATCGAGGTGTTGGTAAACGGAGGTGTACTGACATCACAGGCAGCCCCAATCGGATGGGGCGCGCAGGAGAGAAACGAGGGGTACCACGAGCGTGGCCATAGTGTGACAAAACAAAGAGCATGGCGCGATGGCGCGGAGTAACATGGGGCCGCCTGGCGGACCGGGTCGGTGAGCGGGGGTCCCAGGACACACAGGGCGGGGGTGCGAGGGGAGCACCGCGCTGGCGCGTGGTGCTGCAACCCTAGTGGTGCACGGGAGAGAGGGGCCCCACGTTGGGACGACGAATCGGACGACTGATGATACCCCTGCACAAGGCGTCACGCTTGAGCGGCGGATACGTCGAATGCAGTCCCCGTCGCGGCTCCCCGCGTAGCGGCCTGGAAGATTGCCACGGCGAGGTCAACGTCTTGCCAAAGCCGAACTTAGAACGACGTGCCCACTGTGAGCAGGAAACGGCTTGCAAGGGGGAGGGACGCACTTGAGGTGCGGCACTCAGCCCTTGGAGACACGGGATGAAGAGGGAGAGAGAGAGTGCACCATACGGGTGGAGCTGGGCGGAGAGGGGGCCACGATGGCAGAGCTGAGTCACGTGGTGGCACGACTTTCACGACGATTCACGACTGGTGTCGAGCGTGGCAGTGCGTGTAGGCAATCCGTCCTACAGCTACCATCCTGAGGGTTTTTAGACTGGTGCCAGGTCACCAGGGCAGTGGGCAGTGCAACTCCTGCAATGCACTGCCTCGCTGCCTGGGGGCAGTGGGCAGTGCAACTTGTGCAATGCACTGCCTCACTGCCCTGGGGCAGTTGGCAGTGGAACTCCTGCAATGAACTGCCTCACTGCCTGGGGGCAGTGGACAGTGCAACTTCGGCAATGCACTGCCTCACTGCCGTGGGGCAGTGGGCAGTGGAACTCCTGCAATGCACTGCCCAACTGCCTGGAGGCAGTGGGCAGTGGAACTCCTGCAATGCACTGCCCCACTGCCTGGGGGCAGTGGGCAGTGCAGCTTCTGCAATGCACTGCCTCACTGCCCTGGGGCAGTGGGCAGTGGACCTCCTGCAATGCACTGCCTTACTGCCTGGGGGCAGTGGGCAGTGCAACTCCTGCAATACACTGCCGCACTGCCCTGGGGCAGTGGGCAGTGCATCTCCTGCAATGCACTGCCTCACTGCCTGGGGGCAGTGGGCAGCGGAACTCCTGCAACGCACTGCCTCACTGCCTGGGAGCAGTGGGCAGTGCAACTCCTGCAATGCACTGCCTCACTGCCCTGGGGCAGTGGGCCGTGGAACTCCTGCAATGCACTGCCCAACTGCCTGGAGGCAGTGGGCAGTGGAACTCCTGCAATGCACTGCCCCACTGCCTGAGGGCAGTGGGCAGGGCAGCTTCTGCAATGCACTACCCCACTGCCCTGGGGAAGTGGGCAGTGGACCTCCTGCAATGCACTGCCTTACTGCCTGGGGGCAGTGGGCAGTGCAACTCCAACTCGTGGAATGCACTGCCTCACTGCCTGGGGGCAGTGGGCAGTGCAACTCCTGCAATGCACTGCCTCGCTGCCTGGGGGCAGTGGGCAGTGCAACTTTTGCATTGCACTGCCTCACTGCCCTGGGGCAGTTGGCAGTGGAACTCCTGCAATGAACTGCCTCACTGCCTGGGGGCAGTGGACAGTGCAATTTCGGCAATGCACTGCCTCACTGCCCTGGGGCAGTGGGCAGTGGAACTCCTGCAATGCACTGCCCAACTGCTTAGAGGCAGTGGGCAGTGGAACTCCTGCAATGCACTGCCCCACTGCCTGGGGGCAGTGGGCAGTGCAGCTTTTGCGATGCACTGCCTCACTGCCCTGGGGCAGTGGGCAGTGGACCTCCTGCAATGCACTGCCCTACTGCCTGGGGGCAGTGGGCAGTGCAACTCCTGCAATACACGGCCGCATTGCCTGGGGGCAGTGGGCAGTGCAACTCCTGCAATGCATTGCCTCACTGCCCTCGGGCAGTAGGCAGTGGAACTCCTGCAATGCACTGCCTCACTGCCCGGGCGCAGTGGGCAGTGGAACTCCTGCAATGCAGTAGCCCACTGCCTGGGGGCAGTGGGCAGGGGAACCCCTGCAATGCACGGCCTCACCGCCTTGGGGGCAGTGGGCTGTGCAACCCCTGCAACGCACTGCCGCACTGCCTGGGGGCAGTGGGCAGTGGAACTCCAGCAATGCACTGCCTCACTGCCCGGGAGGAGTGGGCAGTGCAACTCCTGCAATGCACTGCCTCACTGCCTGGGGGCAGTGGGCAGTGGAACTGCTGCAATGCACTGCCCCACTGCCGGGGGGCAGTGGGCGGTGCAACTCCTGCAACGCACTGCCCCACTGCCCTGGGGTAGTGGGCAGTGGATCTCCTGCAATGCACTGCCTCACTGCCTGGGGGCAGTGGGCAGTGGAACTCCTGCAATGCACTGCCTCACTGCCTGGGGGCAGTGGGCAGTGCAACTCCTGCAATGCACTGCCTCGCCGCCTGGGGGCAGTGGGCAGTGGAACGCCTGCAACGCACTGCCTCACTGCCTGGGGGCAGTGGGCAGTGGAACTCCTGCAATGCACTGCCCCACTGCCTGGGGGCAGCGGGCAGTGCAACTCTTGCAATGCACTGCCTCACTGCCTGGGGGCAGTGGGCAGTGCAACTCTTGCAATACACTGCCGCACTGCCTGGGGGCAGTGGGCAGTGCAACTCCTGCAATGCACTGCCTCTCTGCCTGGGGGCAGTGGGCAGTGCAACTCCAACTCCTGCAATGCACTGCCTCCCCGCCTGGGGGCAGTGGGCGGTGCAACTTCTTCAATGCACTGCCTCATTGCCTGGGGGCAGTGGGCAGTGCAACTCCTGCAATGCACTGCCTCGCTGCCCTGGGGGCAGTGGGCAGTGGAACTCCTGCAATGCACTGCCTCACTGCCTGGGGGCAGTGGGCAGTGGAACTCCTGCAATGCACTGCCGCCCTGCCTGGGGGCAGTGGGCAGTGCAACTCCTGCAATGCACTGCCTCATTGACTGGGGGCAGTGGGCAGTGCAACTCCAACTCCTGCAATGCACTGCCCCACTGCCTGGGGGCAGCGGGCAGTGCAACTCTTGCAATGCACTGCCTCACTGCCCTGGGGGCAGTGGGCAGTGCAACTCCTGCAATGCACTGCCTCACTGCCTGGGGGCAGTGGGCAGTGGAACTCCTGCAATGCACTGCCCCACTGCTTGGGGGCAGTGGGCAATGCAACTCCTGCAATGCACTGCCTCACTGTCCCTGAGCAGTGGGCAGTGGAACTCCTGCAATGCACTACCTCACTGCCCTGGGGAAGTGGGCAGTGGAACTCTTGCAATGCACTGCCTCACTGCCTGGCGGCAGCGGACAGTGCAACCTCTGCAATGCACTGCCTCACTGCCCTGGGTCAGTGGGCAGTGCAACTCCTGCAATACACTGCCGCACTGCCTGGGGGCAGTGGGCAGTGCAACTCGTGCAATGCACTGCCTCTTTGCCTGGGGGCAGTGGGCAGTGCAACTCCAACTCCTGCAATGCACTGCCTCACTGCCTGGGGGCAGTGGGCGGTGCAACTTCTACAATGCACGGCCTCACTGCCTGGGGGCAGTGGGCAGTGCAACTTCTGCAATGCACGGCCTCACTACCCTGGGGGCAGTGGGCAGTGGAACTCCTGCAATGCACTGCCTCACTGCCTGGGGGCAGTGGGCAGTTGAACTCCTGCAACGCACTGCCCCACTGCCTGGGGGCAGTGGGCAGTGGAACTCCTGCAATGCACCGCCTCACTGCCTGGGGGCAGTGGGCAGTGCAACTCCCGCAATGCACTGCCTCACTGCCCTGGGGGCAGTGGACAGTGCAACTCCTGCAATGCACTGCCTCGCTACCTGGGGGCAGTGGGCAGTGGAACCCCTGCAATGCACTGCCCCACTGCCCTGGGGCATTGGGCAGCGGAACTCCTGCAATGCACTGCCTCACTGCCTGGGGGCAGTGGGCAGTGCAACTCCTGCAATGCACTGCCTCACTGCCTGGGGGCAGTGGGCAGTGCAACTCCAACTCCTGCAATGCACTGCCTCACTGCCTGGGGGCAGTGGGCAGTGGAACTCCTGCAATGCACTGCCCCACTGCCTGGGGGCAGAGGGCAGTGCAACTCTTGCAATGCACTGCCTCACTGCCCTCGGGCAGTGGGCAGTGGACCTCCTGCAATGCACTGCCTCACTGCCCTGGGGGCAGTGGGCAGTGCAACTCCTGCAATGCACTGCCCCACTGCTTGGGGGCAGTGGACAGTGCAACTCCTGCAATGCACTGCCTCACTGTCCCAGAGCAGTGGGCAGTGGAACTCCTGCAATGCACCACCTCACAGCCCTGGGGCAGTGGGCAGTGGAGCTCTTGCAATGCACTGCCACACTGCCTCTGCCTGGGGGCAGCGGGCAGTGCAACTCCTGCAATGCACTGCCTCACTGCCCTGGGTCAGTGGGCAGTGCAACTCCTGCAATACACTGCCTCACTGCCTGGGGGCAGTGGGCAGTGCAACTCCAACTCCTGCAATGCACTGCCTCACTGCCTGGGGGCAGTGGGCGGTGCAACTTCTACAATGCACGGCCTCACTGCCTGGGGGCAGTGGGCAGTGGAACTCCTGCAATGCACTGCCTCACTGCCTGGGGGCAGTGGGCAGTGCAACTCCTGCAATGCACTGCCTCACTGCCTGGGGGCAGTGGGCAGTGCAACTCCCGCAATGCACTAACTCACAGCCTGGGGGCAGTGGGCAGTGCAACTCCTGCAATGCACTGCCTCACTGCCCTAGGGCAGTGGGCAGTGAAACTCCCGCAATGCACTACCTCACTGCCTGGGGGCAGTGGGCAGTGGAACTCCTGCAATGCACTGCCTCACTGCCTGGGGGCAGTGGGCAGTGCAACTCCTGCAATGCACTGCCTCACTGCCTGGGGGCAGTGGGCAGTGCAACTCCTGCAATGCACTGCCTCACTGCCTGGGGGCAGTGGGCAGTGCAACTCCTGCAATGCACTGCCTCACTGCCTGGGGGCAGTGGGCAGTGGAACTCCTGCAATGCACTGCCTCACTGCCCTGGGGGCAGTGGGCAGTGGAACTCCTGCAATGCACTGCCTCGCTGCCTGGGGGCAGTGGGCAGTGGAACTCCTGCAATGCACTGCCTCACTGCCTGGGGGCAGTGGGCAGTGCAACTCCTGCAATGCACTGCCTCACTGTCCCAGAGCAGTGGGCAGTGGAACTCCTGCAATGCACCACCTCACTGCCCTGGGTCAGTGGGCAGTGGAGCTCTTGCAATGCACTGCCACACTGCCTCTGCCTGGGGGCAGCGGGCAGTGCAACTCCTGCAATGCACTGCCTCACTGCCCTGGGTCAGTGGGCAGTGCAACTCCTGCAATACACTGCCGAACTGCCTGGGGGCAGTGGGCAGTGCAACTCCAACTCCTGCAATGCACTGCCTCACTGCCTGGGGGCAGTGGGCGGTGCAACTTCTACAATGCACGGCCTCACTGCCTGGGGGCAGTGGGCAGTGGAACTCCCGCAATGCACTACCTCACTGCCTGGGGGCAGTGGGCAGTGCAACTCCTGCAATGCACTGCCTCACTGCCTGGGGGCAGTGGGCAGTGCAACTCCTGCAATGCACTACCTCACTGCCTGGGGGCAGAGGGCAGTGGAACTCCTGCAATGCACTGCCTCACTGCCCTGGGGGCAGTGGGCAGTGCAACTCCTGCAATGCACTGCCTCACTGCCCTAGGGCAGTGGGCAGTGAAACTCCCGCAATGCACTACCTCACTGCCTGGGGGCAGTGGGCAGTGGAACTCCTGCAATGCACTGCCTCACTGCCTGGGGGCAGTGGGCAGTGCAACTCCTGCAATGCACTGCCTCACTGCCTGGGGGCAGTGGGCAGTGCAACTCCTGCAATGCACTGCCTCACTGCCTGGGGGCAGTGGGCAGTGCAACTCCTGCAATGCACTGCCTCACTGCCTGGGGGCAGTGGGCAGTGGAACTCCTGCAATGCACTGCCTCACTGCCCTGGGGGCAGTGGGCAGTGCAACTCCTGCAATGCACTGCCTCGCTGCCTGGGGGCAGTGGGCAGTGGAACTCCTGCAATGCACTGCCTCACTGCCTGGGGGCAGTGGGCAGTGCAACTCCTGCAATGCACTGCCTCACTGCCTAGGGGCAGTGGACAGTGCAACTCCTGCAATGCACCGCCTCACTGCCCTGGGGCAGTGGGCAGTGAAACTCCCGCAATGCACTACCTCACTGCCTGGGGGCAGTGGGCAGCGGAACTCCTGCAATGCACCGCCGCACTGCCTGGGGGCAGGGGGCAGTGCAACTCCTGCAATGCACTGCCTCACTGCCCTGGGGGCAGTGGACAGTGCAACTCCTGCAATGCACTGCCTTGCTGCCTTGGGGCAGTGGGCAGTGGAACTCCTGCAATGCACTGCCTCACTGCCCTGGGGCAGTGGGCAGTGCAACTCCTACAATGCACTGCCTCACTGCCCAGGGGCAGTGGGCAGTGGAACTCCTGCAATGCACTGCCTCACTGCCCGGGGGCAGTGGGCAGTGCAACTCCTGCAATGCACTGCCTCACTGCCCTGGGGCAGTGGGCAGTGAAACTCCCGCAATGCACTACCTCACTGCCTGGGGGCAGTGGGCGTGCAACTCCTGCAATGCACTGCCTCACTGCCTGGGGGCAGTGGGCAGTGGAACTCCTGCAATGCACTGCCCCACTGCCTGGGGGCAGCGGGCAGTGCAACTCCTGCAATGCACTACCTCACTGCCTGGGGGCAGTGGGCAGTGCAACTCCTGCAATGCACTGCCTCACTGCCTGGGGGCAGTGGGCAGTGGAACTCCTGCAATGCACTGCCTCACTGCCCTGGGGGCAGTGGGCAGTGCAACTCCTGCAATACACTGCCGCACTGCTTGAGGGCAATGGGCAGCGCAACTCCTGCAATGCACTGCCTCACTGCCCTGGGGCAGTGGGCAGCGGAACTCCTGCAACGCACTGCCTCACTGCCTGGGAGCAGTGGGCAGTGCAACTTCTGCAGCCCAGGGGGTGGTCGGAGCCTCCTGCCAGGCCAATGGGGGGCCAATATCTTCGGAGAAACGGGCGCACCGGCCTGGGGGGGCAGGGAGTCCAGCCCAGGGGGTGTTCGGAGCCTCCTGCCAGGCCTACGGGGGGCCATCTTCTTCAGAGAACCGGGCGCACCGGCCCGGGGGGGACGGGGAGTCCAGCCCAGGGGGTGTTTGGAGCCTCCTGCCAGGCCTACGGGGGGCCATCTTCTTCAGAGAACCGGGCGCACCGGCCTGGGGGGGACGGGGAGTCCAGCCCGGGGGGTGTTCGGAGCCTCCTGCCACGCCTACGGGGGGCCATCTCTGAGGAACCACAACCCACCACAACTCACTGCCCTGGGGCAGTGGGCAGTGGAACTCTTGCAATGCACTGCCCGACTGCCTGGGGGCGGTGGGCAGTGCAACTCCTGCAATCCACTGCCTCACTGCCCGGGGGCAGTGGGCAGTGGAACTCCTGCAATGCACTGCCTCACTGCCCTGGGGCAGTGGGCAGTGCAACTCCTGCAATGCACCGCCTCACTCCCAGGGCCAAGGCGGCCGGTACTAGGGGCCGCGGGGTCCCTGGGGATGGTGCTTGGCACTGGGACGTGCGCGCACCCGACACTGTTAGTACACCGCCTATTGGCAGTGCCCGGGCCCTGTCGTCCGGGGCTTCGCACCCGGCACCCAGCCCATGGGTAGAGCTGGGAAGTACTCAGGGTGTGGTGTGGTGTGGTGTGCCGAAGGCGCTGTTACCAAAAGGCAAAAGGCCGGGATGTCTACCCACGGGTAAAGGTAAACGGGCTGGGCTGTGTGTGTTGTGTGCGCGCCGTGCGTAAGTGTGTAGGCCTCGGCAGGGGGAGGGGGAGTCGGGGAGACCTGGTGAGTTCGCCTCTGGCGACCGCGCTTATTCCAGGAGCTCTCGCTGCACCCCTTCCCTTTCTGCTTGCTGGTGCAGGCGTAGCTCGTGCAACGCCCACGCCATCGTGCTGCCCGGGCCCAGGCGGGCCTTCAGCAGTGTGGCACGCGCCTTGGCGTGGGCGTACCAGATCCGTATGGACTCCTCCACGACGTGGCGGAGGAACTCCGTGCCCAGCGAGTGGGGCCCCGTACACTCCAGGTGGGCCAGCTGCATGGAGGGGGTCCGCAAGGCTGCCGCCCACTGCTCCAGCACAGTCGGTTCCCACAGCTGGTGACGCACCGGGGCCGCCCGTGGCCCCACCTTCTGGTCGAGCCACGCTGCGAGGCGCCGGCGGGCTGGCCCCCACTCGTGCGATTGAGCCGAGCAGGCCCACAGGTGGGGCGCCGTCTCGGGCTGTGTCCCGCACAGGAGGCACGTTGCATCCAGCACCGTGCCCCGGTGGGAGGAGCGGTGGGCTAGGACGGCCATGGTCGGGACGTTGTCCATGCGATGCGCCGTGATGTGGCGCTGCTGGTCGTGGTCGAACCAGTCCAGGGGGAGGCCCCCCCCTGGCATGAAATTTACCCCCCAGCGGGCCTCGTAGATGGCTTCCGCCGGTATAGAGGCCCGGTCCTGCAACCAGTCACTCAGCGCCGTCGGGGAGAGCTGGCACTGGTCGCGGAAGGGTACTGGGGGGATAAATGAGTAGGGGCGCCTGAGGAGCCACGTGAGGTCCACCTCCGGCGGCTCCCGCGTCGCTGCGTCCACACGGACGTTGAGGTCCGTGATCCAGTGCGACGGTGTGGTCACCACATTGATGGCTGACCTCGGGGAGAGGCGCTGCCCTCCCAGGACAGTGGCGTAGAGGTGGTGGATGCCATCTCCGCAGTGTCCTCCCTCCTGGTACGTGCGGAGGGCCCCCACTGCTGCCTCCGAGTCCGGCACCAGCCGGTATACCCCCTGCTGTGTCGCCAGCCGGCGGGCATACGAGAGGAGGGCCATCGCTTCCCCCTCCTGGGAGGTGCCCACTCCTGAGGCCACCTGGGCCTGATACTCTCCTGGCCCGCTCTGGACGACCCCGGCCATGGCCATACCCGCCTGCGTGGCCCCCGCATCCACCGCCACGACACTGCCTCGGAGGGTCGCCAGCGCAGGCAGGTCATGGAACCAGACGCCTGGGCAAGTTTCAGGGGCCAACACTCGCGGGGGGTCGGTCGCCCGGCCGTGGGGCGCCAGGAGGGCCATGTCCCCATGGTGCTCCCTGAGGTGGGTGCGCAGGGCCTGGTGTAGCTCCGCTGGCACTGTCCCCACCGTATCGAGGGAGTAATAGAGGGGTCCCTTGTGCGGGTGCCCCGGGCATTTGTGCGCCACGCACTCCGCTGGATATTTGAAGCGCGCCACCGCCGCCGGGGCTATGGCGATCCACGGAAACGGCGGCAGCGTCGAGGTGATCGTCACGAGAGGGGCCTGCGATGTGCTGGCCCAGTTCCAGTAGGCGGCAGTCGGGGGGGCTGTCGTCCACACGACGGTGGGCGCCCTGACCCCAGTGCGCTGGAGCTGGGCCAGGGACTCCTGCCGGTGGTCGCCCCACAGCTTGGCGTGCAGTGGCGCATCCACCTGCACTTGGATATCCAGGAGGGCCACCAGGAGGCGGTGGAGCCTGGTGTCGCTGGGCAGGGTGCCCGGGGGCTGTTGGCACACCCGGGGTTCTGACGCCCAGCCCGCGGTCTCCATGGTGTCCTGCAGGGCCGCGGTCATCCGGAGGGGCTGTCCCCTATGGTATATCGTCCCCATTCGGGTGGTTTTGGCCGCCCGGCCCCCCACGATGACTTCCGCCTGATAGGTGGGCACGGCCCTCGGGATCCAGTCCTTGGGCGCCGCCTGCCATCGCGGCGTAGGTTCCCTCAGGAGCGGGACCAGTACCGCAGCGTGGCGGGCCAGCCACGCCCGTAGCCCCGGGATCCCCTTGCGGGCTGGCGCTCGTCTCTTCAGGGCTCGCTCCGGCAGCACCTGGTGATTCTCTGTGTAGAGGTCGCCGAGGTGATGGTAGCCCAGGGCCTGTACCGTTTCGTACACCGTCGGGGGGACGACCACCTGCGCGACGGCGCCATACAGGGTTGTGTACACCTCCACCCGGGGGGCAGGGGCCGCCGCCGCCGCCGATCGCGGCCCACCGGGACCTCGGACCAGGATGGGGGTGGTCCCTGAGCACTGGCCCGGCATCCACATGGGCATGGCCACCTCATCCACGACCCGCTGCAGCGTGGCTATGAGGTGGGGGCACTTGGGGTGATGCGTGTACGGCCCCGGGGTAAGCACCGCCGGGCAGCCCCCCCTGAGCGCCTGGTGCGTTTGCAGGTAGTAGGCCTGGGAGTCCCGGAACTCCTGCTTGGCCCAGGCCCCCTGCCGAACCCACTCTCGAACTACCGCCGCCTGCCACAAGTGCTCTGACCGAGTGAGACCCTGGCACCCATGCTCCCAGGGTCCCCAGAGCGCGTCGGTATGAGCGTGGCGGGAGATGCCCGTCACGTGCTTGTATGCTCGCACCATGAGAGCATCGTTTGCCGCGTGTACCTTGGCCGTGGGGCGGTACACGCTGGCCAGGGGGAGCAGCTTGCTCGGGAGCTTGGCCATGAGCACCATCATGGCCGCGTCCGGGGAGAGCCGCTGGGGGCGGAGCTGTGTCCAGAGCTCCGCCCTGACCTCCGGCAGATTGCGGGGGGCCGTTGGCGCCCCCTGGAGGTAAATGTCGGTTCCCATATATCGGAGGACCCTGGAGGGCTGTATCTCCGGGGCCCCTGCCAGTGCCTCCCGCCGCTGGTCCGGGGTACTCGTCACCCACGCGCGGCCTAGGTGGCGGGCCACGGCTGCTGGCGTAGGCGACCGTAGGGGCCGTGGGTCTGACGTGGAGCCGTGCTGGATCTTGCGGTCAGGGACGTCCACCCGCAGGATTCCCTGGTAGTATACCCGCTGATCCAATAGGACCCCCTGTATGGGGTGGGAATCGCCCCGCTCCAAGAGGACGATCGTGTCGTCCACCCACATGAGTCCCGGGAAGCGGAAGGGCTCTACCGCCGAGGACCGGTATGCGATGTCCATGTATCGCAAGAAAGGGAGCGCCGCCGTCGCCCCCGCATGGACCCCCTAGACGGTACCCTGGGGCGTACCCAGGAGTTGCGTCAGGGTGTGGGACTGCCAGGGGCCCAAGGGCAGGGTGTAGGAGAAACCCTCGGTATGGGTGGCGAGGTGGTCGGCCTCTCCCAGGCCCACCCGGGCTCCCACTATAGGGTGAATGTCCTGCGCGATTACGTCGAAGAATTTCGCGAGATCCGTGATCAGGACGTCCACTATCCGGTTTTGAAGCCTGGCCAGGTCCAGCTTCATGTGCACCGTGCGGACGACCTCCTGGAGGGATATACCCCGCATGCCCCCCACTAGGCAGGGGCCCCCCAGGGCCCGCTCGTAGACGGCCGTCGCCACGGCATAGAAGTCCGTGGGCTCGAGTTTGGAGACGTGGGAGGAGATGGTTATCCCCCGGAGGTTCGCCTCCTGGACCGGCTGGTCCGGGTTTTTTAGGAGCAGGGTAACCCGCCCCCGCCTGCCCACCGTGCGGCTGACTGGGGGGCTGCGCACCACGGTGCACAGGGTCTTCTGGTCCGCCTCCGTCAGGTGTTGGTACCAGGATATATCGATGCAGATGTCCGCTTCGGGCAGGCGGAGGTCGGGGCCGCGGGCCTTCCCCGACTGCACCTCCCAGAGGTGGCGGGGCTGGACATAGTCGCCGCGGGCTGGCGGGGCATGCTGCGGCAGGAGCCCCAGGTACCTCTGGAAATGGGCCCATCGGTCGGGGTCATCTCGGATCCGGTAGCTATGGCCCTGGAGCCGTAGGCGGCTCAAGTACAGGGCAGACAACGTCTCCCTGGGGTTGAGGAGCGCCTTGCTGTCCAGGGGGATTTCCGAGACATCGCGCGGGGGGCCCCTGCTACGACGCTGCACCTCCCTCCACTGCTCTGGGGTGCGTTTCAAATTGAGGGTTTCCTGCTTGCGTCGGAGGGCCCTGCGTTTCACCCCCCGGAGGCTCTGCTGGCGCTGGGCTTCTCCCAAGGCCACGAGGCTCCGCTTGAGGGCGTGCCCCGCCGTCACTGAGGTGCCCAATATGCTCTCGGCCATCACTGTAAAACGCCCCACCGTGGGGAGCATGCTGCGCGCTGGGAAGGGCTGCTGGGGAGCCCGCGAGGGGGGAGCTCGCTCCGCCGGGCGCGTCTTGAGGCGGTACTGCCGGAAACGGAGGGCTCGGACCCTGCCCGTGGCGTGGGCCCAATCGTAGATGGCCCTTTGCAGGCCTTTCAGCCACCGAATCGGGGCGAGCTGGGGGTCCAAGGCTCTCCTGCGGAGTATTGAGTTGTGGAAATCGGCCGTGTCGGCCGGGGACAGGGCCACTGGGCCCAGGTGGTACTCCGGGGTGCGGGAGACCGTATGGGGGCTGGGCTTGTCCAGCCGGTTCACCGGGAAGGCGACGGTGAGAAGGAGGGGGACGTGGTGGTCCGAGAGGAGGGTGCTCGCCCAGTAGTGGTACGAGGCGATGGTGAACTGCGCTTCGCTGTGGCAGGCGGCTGTGTCGATGCGGGAGCGCGCGGCTCCCTGGAAGCAGGAGTATGTGTCCTGCGGGACCGGCTGAAGGTCCACCAAGTCCCTGAGGTTGAAGGCCCTCAAGAACGTGCGGTAGCCCGTGTCCTCGGGGCGCAGGGTCCCTCTATCTGCCGGTCGGGCCGCCGAGTTGGTGTCCGTGACAACCAGGACGGTCGTCGGGTCGACCAGGCAGGTGACCTCCCTCCAGACGGCGGCCCACCATCTCACGTAAGGCTCCACGCCTATGCTGATCTGGGGGGCATGGGCTGCCAGCACATGATGCCGACCCCACGGGGTGAGGACCTCCATGAGGAGGGCGTTGGCATCCTCCGCGCCCCAGAGGAGGGAAGCCCGGGTGGTTGTCCCGGTGCGGACGTATACTTCCAGGCCCGCCCCCGTCTTGCCGTGGGCGGGGAGCACGACGTGACGGGCGTAGTCCTGGAAGGGGGGGTCCTCGGGGCCTGCCCGGGACTGGGCCTCAGCCAGGACGAGGAGGGTAGGGCGGCGCGCTGCCATGTGTAGGGCTTGCGCCAGGAGGCGTTGCCGGAGGTACCGGCCCCGGACGTTGAGCCACAGGTACCCCACAGCGTGCACGTCCTCCGGGGTGCCCTCAATTCTGGGATTGCGGGGGAGTGGGGTGCTCCGGCTCCGGGTCCGGCTCTGAGGAAGTGGGCCCGCCCTGGGGGTCGGCGTGTGTGGCCGAGCCGCCAGCTGCCTCCTGGGCTGCCCGCAGGTCACGCCCGATGAGGCCAAACACCGTGGTCAGGGAGGGAGTCCCTGCTGGCCGTTCGCCCGTGAGCCTGGGGAGCACCCAGTCTCGCAGGGCCGGGGCCTGCGCCCCCAGGACCTTGAAGCCGACCGGCTTGGCTGGCTGGAGGGCCCGGGCGTAGCTGACCCACGAGGCGCTCCATCCCTTCCAGTCGGCGTCCCGGAGCTGCTGGGCCCATAGGGCCGAGGGGACGATGACGAGTCCCCCCCGAGCCCTGTCGTAGGTGGCCCTGGCCACCATGGGCGTAGCGATGGCCAGGGGGTTGCCTCCGGGTCGGGTGAGGGTGGCCCTGTGGTCCCCGAGGTCCATGCTCGCCGTGTCGGCTGGGGTGTACCGGTCCCCGCGCTTGACGCAGATTTGGACCGGGGGGGGAGCGGTGGCCGGCGTGCCCCGGGGGACATGTACCGGGCACTGGCATATCAGCACCAGGGCCCTGGTATCCGGGGGAACCGCCCGGGGCGGGGGTGGGGCAGACCAGGCATACGCATATGCCATGGCCTGGAGCCACCACCCTGGGCGCGAGCCGCCCTCGGGGGCGGGGAGGCGGAGCTGCACCCTCCCCTCGATCACGTAATACACCGTGATCCCAAGTCCCGGCGGGTGAGGAGCCGGGATGGCATCTCCCTCCCAGCTGGAGAGGGAGAAGGAGGGGGGTGTGGTGTGGTGTGGTGTGGTGTGCCGAAGGCGCTGTTACCAAAAGGCAAAAGGCCGGGATGTCTACCCACGGGTAAAGGTAAACGGGCTGGGCTGTGTGTGTTGTGTGCGCGCCGTGCGTAAGTGTGTAGGCCTCGGCAGGGGGAGGGGGAGTCGGGGAGACCTGGTGAGTTCGCCTCTGGCGACCGCGCTTATTCCAGGAGCTCTCGCTGCACCCCTTCCCTTTCTGCTTGCTGGTGCAGGCGTAGCTCCTGCAACGCCCACGCCATCGTGCTGCCCGGGCCCAGGCGGGCCTTCAGCAGTGTGGCACGCGCCTTGGCGTGGGCGTACCAGATCCGTATGGACTCCTCCACGACGTGGCGGAGGAACTCCGTGCCCAGCGAGTGGGGCCCCGTACACTCCAGGTGGGCCAGCTGCATGGAGGGGGTCCGCAAGGCTGCCGCCCACTGCTCCAGCACAGTCGGTTCCCACAGCTGGTGACGCACCGGGGCCGCCCGTGGCCCCACCTTCTGGTCGAGCCACGCTGCGAGGCGCCGGCGGGCTGGCCCCCACTCGTGCGATTGAGCCGAGCAGGCCCACAGGTGGGGCGCCGTCTCGGGCTGTGTCCCGCACAGGAGGCACGTTGCATCCAGCACCGTGCCCCGGTGGGAGGAGCGGTGGGCTAGGACGGCCATGGTCGGGACGTTGTCCATGCGATGCGCCGTGATGTGGCGCTGCTGGTCGTGGTCGAACCAGTCCAGGGGGAGGCCCCCCCCTGGCATGAAATTTACCCCCCAGCGGGCCTCGTAGATGGCTTCCGCCGGTATAGAGGCCCGGTCCTGCAACCAGTCACTCAGCGCCGTCGGGGAGAGCTGGCACTGGTCGCGGAAGGGTACTGGGGGGATAAATGAGTAGGGGCGCCTGAGGAGCCACGTGAGGTCCACCTCCGGCGGCTCCCGCGTCGCTGCGTCCACACGGACGTTGAGGTCCGTGATCCAGTGCGACGGTGTGGTCACCACATTGATGGCTGACCTCGGGGAGAGGCGCTGCCCTCCCAGGACAGTGGCGTAGAGGTGGTGGATGCCATCTCCGCAGTGTCCTCCCTCCTGGTACGTGCGGAGGGCCCCCACTGCTGCCTCCGAGTCCGGCACCAGCCGGTATACCCCCTGCTGTGTCGCCAGCCGGCGGGCATACGAGAGGAGGGCCATCGCTTCCCCCTCCTGGGAGGTGCCCACTCCTGAGGCCACCTGGGCCTGATACTCTCCTGGCCCGCTCTGGACGACCCCGGCCATGGCCATACCCGCCTGCGTGGCCCCCGCATCCACCGCCACGACACTGCCTCGGAGGGTCGCCAGCGCAGGCAGGTCATGGAACCAGACGCCTGGGCAAGTTTCAGGGGCCAACACTCGCGGGGGGTCGGTCGCCCGGCCGTGGGGCGCCAGGAGGGCCATGTCCCCATGGTGCTCCCTGAGGTGGGTGCGCAGGGCCTGGTGTAGCTCCGCTGGCACTGTCCCCACCGTATCGAGGGAGTAATAGAGGGGTCCCTTGTGCGGGTGCCCCGGGCATTTGTGCGCCACGCACTCCGCTGGATATTTGAAGCGCGCCACCGCCGCCGGGGCTATGGCGATCCACGGAAACGGCGGCAGCGTCGAGGTGATCGTCACGAGAGGGGCCTGCGATGTGCTGGCCCAGTTCCAGTAGGCGGCAGTCGGGGGGGCTGTCGTCCACACGACGGTGGGCGCCCTGACCCCAGTGCGCTGGAGCTGGGCCAGGGACTCCTGCCGGTGGTCGCCCCACAGCTTGGCGTGCAGTGGCGCATCCACCTGCACTTGGATATCCAGGAGGGCCACCAGGAGGCGGTGGAGCCTGGTGTCGCTGGGCAGGGTGCCCGGGGGCTGTTGGCACACCCGGGGTTCTGACGCCCAGCCCGCGGTCTCCATGGTGTCCCTTTCTGCTTGCTGGTGCAGGCGTAGCTCCTGCAACGCCCACGCCATCGTGCTGCCCGGGCCCAGGCGGGCCTTCAGCAGTGTGGCACGCGCCTTGGCGTGGGCGTACCAGATCCGTATGGACTCCTCCACGACGTGGCGGAGGAACTCCGTGCCCAGCGAGTGGGGCCCCGTACACTCCAGGTGGGCCAGCTGCATGGAGGGGGTCCGCAAGGCTGCCGCCCACTGCTCCAGCACAGTCGGTTCCCACAGCTGGTGACGCACCGGGGCCGCCCGTGGCCCCACCTTCTGGTCGAGCCACGCTGCGAGGCGCCGGCGGGCTGGCCCCCACTCGTGCGATTGAGCCGAGCAAGCCTACAAGTGGGGCGCCGTCTCGGGCTGTGTCCCGCACAGGAGGCACGTTGTATCCAGCACTCCTGCAATGCACTGCCTCACTGCCCTTGGGCAGTAGGCAGTGCAACTCCTGCAATGCACTGCCTCACTGCCCGGGGGTAGTGGGCAGTGCAACTCCTGGAATGCACTGCCTCACTGCCCTTGGGCAGTAGGCAGTGCAACTCCGGCAATGCACTGCCCCACTGGCTTGGGGCAGTGTGCAGCCCAACTCCTGCAATGCACTGCCTCACTGCCCTGGGGGCAGTGGGCAGTGGAACTCGTGCAATGCACTGCCTCACTGCCCTTGGGCAGTAGGCAGTGCAACTCCTGCAATGCACTGCCTCACTGCCCTGGGGGCAGTGGGCAGTGGAACTCCTGCAATGCACTGCCTCACTGCCCTTGGGCAGTAGGCAGTGCAACTCCTGCAATGCACTGCCTCACTGCCCGGGGGCAGTGGGCAGTGCAACTCCTGCAATGCACTGCCTCACTGCTTGGGGGCAGTGTGCAGCCCAACTCCTGCAATGCACTGCCTCACTACCTGGGGGCAGTGGGCAATGGACCTCCTGCAATGCACTGCCTCACTGCCTGGGGGCAGTGGGCAGTGCAACTCCTGCAATGCACTGCCTCACTGCCTGGGGGCAGTGGGCAGTGCAGCTCCTGCAATGCACTGCCTCACTGCCCTCGGGCAGTAGGCAGTGCAACTCCTGCAATGCAGTGCCTCACTGCCTGGGGGCAGTGGGCAGTGGAACTCCTGCAATGCACTGCCTCACTGCCTGGGGGCAGTGGACACTGTAACTCCCGCACAACACCGCCTCACTGCCCGGGAGCAGTGAGCAGTGCAACTCCTGCGACGCACTGCCTCACTGCCTGGGGGCAGTGGGCAGTGGAACTCCTGCAATGCACTGCCTCACTGCCCGGGAGGAGTGGGCAGTGGAACTCCTGCGACGGACTGCCTCACTGCCTGGGGGCAGTGGGCAGTGGAACTCCTGCAATACACTGCCTCTCTGCCTGGGGGCAGTGGGCAGTGCAACTCCTGCAATGCACTGCCTCACTGCCCTCGGGCAGTGGGCAGTGGGACTCCTGCAATGCACTGCCTCACTGCCCTCGGGCAGCAGGCAGTGCAACTCGTGCAATGCACTGCCTCACTGCCCTCGGGCAGTAGGCAGTGCAAATCCTGCAATGCACTGCCTCACTGGCTGGGGGCAGGGGGCAGCGCAACTCCTGCAATGCCCTATCTCACTGCCTGCGGGCAGTGGGCAGTGGAACACCTGCAATGCTCTGCCCCACTGCCTGGGGGCAGCGGGCAGCGCAACTCCTGCAATGCACTGCCTCACTGCCTGGGGGCAGTGGGCAGTGCAACTCCTGCAATGCACTGCCTCACTGCCCTCGGGCAGTAGGCAGTGCAACTCCTGCAATGCACTGCCTCACTGTCTGGGGGCAGCGGGCAGTGGAATTCCTGCAATGCTCTACCCCAGTGCCTGGGGGCAGGGGGCAGCGCAACTCCTGCAATGCCCTATCTCACTGCCTGGGGGCAGTGGGCAGTGGAACTCCTGCAATGCACTGCCGCACTGCCTGGGGGCAGTAGGCAGTGCAACTTCTGCAATGCACTGCCTCATTGCCTGGGGGCAGTGGGCAGTTGAACCCCTGCAATGCACTGCCTCACTGCCCTGGGGGCAGTGGGCAGTGGAACTGCTGCAATGCACTGCCTCACTGCCTGGGGGCAGTGGGCAGTGCAACTCCTGCAATGCTCTGCCCCACTGCCTGGGGGCGGTGGGCAGCGCAACTCCTGCAATGCGCTGCCTCACTGCCCTCGGGCAGCAGGCAGTGCAACTCGTGCAATGCACTGCCTCACTGCCCGGGAGGAGTGGGCAGTGCAACTCCTGCAATGCACTGCCTCATTGCCTGGGGGCAGTGGACAGTGCAACTCCTGCAATGCACTGCCTCACTGCCCGGGAGGAGTGGGCAGTGCAACTCCTGCAATGCACTGCCTCACTGCCTGGGGGCAGTGGACAGTGCAACTCCTGCAATGCACCGCCTCACTGCCCTGGGGGCAGTGGGCAGTGGAACTGCTGCAATGCACTGCCTCACTGCCTGGGGGCAGTGGGCAGTGCAACTCCTGCAATGCTCTGCCCCACTGCCTGGGGGCGGTGGGCAGCGCAACTCCTGCAATGCGCTGCCTCACTGCCCTCGGGCAGCAGGCAGTGCAACTCGTGCAATGCACTGCCTCACTGCCCGGGAGGAGTGGGCAGTGCAACTCCTGCAATGCAGTGCCTCACTGCCTGGGGGCAGTAGGCAGTGCAACTCCTGCAATGCACTGCCTCACTGCCTGGGGGCAGTGGAGAGTGCAACTCCTGCAATGCACTGCCTCACTGCCTGGGGGCAGTGGACAGTGCAACTCCAGCAATGCACTGCCTCACTGCCCGGGAGGAGTGGGCAGTGCAACTCCTGCAATGCACTGCCTCACTGCCTGGGGGCAGTGGAAAGTGCAACTCCTGCAATGCACTGCCTCACTGCCTGGGGGCAGTGGGCAGTGCAACTCCTGCAATGCACTGCCTCACTGCCCGGGCGGAGTGGGCAGTGCAACTCCTGCAATGCACTGCCTCACTGCCTGGGGGCAGTGGACAGTGCAACTCCTGCAATGCACTGCCTCACTGCCCGGGAGGAGTGGACAGTGCAGCTCCTGCAATGCACTGCCTCACTGCCTGGGAACAGTGGGCAGTGCAACTCCTGCAATGCACTGCCTCACTGCCTGGGGGCAGTGGACAGTGCAACTCCTGCAATGCACTGCCTCACTGCCCGGGTGGAGTGGGCAGTGCAACTCCTGCAATGCACTGCCTCATTGCCTGGGGGCAGTGGACAGTGCAACTCCTGCAATGCACTGCCTCACTGCCCGGGAGGAGTGGGCAGTGCAACTCCTGCAATGCACTGCCTCACTGCCTGGGGGCAGTGGACAGTGCAACTCCTGCAATGCACTGCCTCACGGCCCGGGAGGAGTGGGCAGTGCAACTCCTGCAATGCACTGCCTCACTGCCTGGGGGCAGTGGACAGTGCAACTCCTGCAATGCACTGCCTCACTGCCCGGGAGGAGTGGGCAGTGCAACTCCTGCAATGCACTGCCTCACTGCCTGGGGGCAGTGGACAGTGCAACTCCTGCAATGCACTGCCTCACTGCCTGGGGGCAGTGGACAGTGCAGCTCCTGCAATGCACTGCCTCACTGCCTGGGAACAGTGGGCAGTGCAACTCCTGCAATGCACTGCCTCACTGCCCGGGAGGAGTGGGCAGTGCAACTCCTGCAATGCACTACCTCACTGCCTGGGGGCAGTGGGCAGCGCAACTCCTGCAATGCGCTGCCTCACTGCCTGGGGGCAGTGGGCAGCGCAACTCCTGCAATGCACTACCTCACTGCCTGGGGGCAGTGGACAGTGCAACTCCTGCAATGCACTGCCTCACTGCCCGGGAGGAGTGGGCAGTGCAACTCCTGCAATGCACTGCCTCACTGCCTGGGGGCAGTGGAAAGTGCAACTCCTGCAATGCACTGCCTCACTGCCTGGGGGCAGTGGGCAGTGCAACTCTTGCAATGCACTGCCTCACTGCCCGGGAGGAGTGGGCAGTGCAACTCCTGCAATGCACTGCCTCACTGCCTGGGGGCAGTGGACAGTGCAACTCCTGCAATGCACTGCCTCACTGCCTGGGGGCAGTGGACAGTGCAGCTCCTGCAATGCACTGCCTCACTGCCTGGGAACAGTGGGCAGTGCAACTCCTGCAATGCACTGCCTCACTGCCTGGGGGCAATGGACAGTGCAACTCCTGCAATGCACTGCCTCACTGCCCGGGAGGAGTGGGCAGTGCAACTCCTGCAATGCACTGCCTCACTGCTTGGGGGCAGTGGACAGTGCAACTCCTGCAATGCACTGCCTCACTGCCCGGGAGGAGTGGGCAGTGCAACTCCTGCAATGCACTGCCTCACTGCCTGGGGGCAGTGGACAGTGCAACTCCTGCAATGCACTGCCTCACGGCCCGGGAGGAGTGGGCAGTGCAACTCCGACAATGCACTGCCTCACTGCCTGGGGGCAGTGGACAGTGCAACTCCTGCAATGCACTGCCTCACTGCCCGGGAGGAGTGGGCAGTGCAACTCCTGCAATGCACTGCCTCACTGCCTGGGGGCAGTGGACAGTGCAACTCCTGCAATGCACTGCCTCACTGCCTGGGGGCAGTGGACGGTGCAGCTCCTGCAATGCACTGCCTCACTGCCTGGGAACAGTGGGCAGTGCAACTCCTGCAATGCACTGCCTCACTGCCTGGGGGCAGTGGACAGTGCAACTCCTGCAATGCACTGCCTCACTGCCCGGGAGGAGTGGGCAGTGCAACTCCTGCAATGCACTGCCTCACTGCCTGGGGGCAGTGGACAGTGCAACTCCTGCAATGCACTGCCTCACTGCCCGGGAGGAGTGGGCAGTGCAACTCCTGCAATGCACTACCTCACTGCCTGGGGGCAGTGGACAATGCAACTCCTGCAATGCACTGCCTCACTGCCCGGGAGGAGTGGACAGTGCAGCTCCTGCAATGCACTGCCTCACTGCCTGGGAACAGTGGGCAGTGCAACTCCTGCAATGCACTGCCTCACTGCCTGGGGGCAGTGGACAGTGCAACTCCTGCAATGCACTGCCTCACTGCCCGGGTGGAGTGGGCAGTGCAACTCCTGCAATGCACTGCCTCATTGCCTGGGGGCAGTGGACAGTGCAACTCCTGCAATGCACTGCCTCACTGCCCGGGAGGAGTGGGCAGTGCAACTCCTGCAATGCACTGCCTCACTGCCTGGGGGCAGTGGACAGTGCAACTCCTGCAATGCACTGCCTCACGGCCCGGGAGGAGTGGGCAGTGCAACTCCTGCAATGCACTGCCTCACTGCCTGGGGGCAGTGGACAGTGCAACTCCTGCAATGCACTGCCTCACTGCCCGGGAGGAGTGGGCAGTGCAACTCCTGCAATGCACTGCCTCACTGCCTGGGGGCAGTGGACAGTGCAACTCCTGCAATGCACTGCCTCACTGCCTGGGGGCAGTGGACAGTGCAGCTCCTGCAATGCACTGCCTCACTGCCTGGGAACAGTGGGCAGTGCAACTCCTGCAATGCACTGCCTCACTGCCCGGGAGGAGTGGGCAGTGCAACTCCTGCAATGCACTACCTCACTGCCTGGGGGCAGTGGGCAGCGCAACTCCTGCAATGCGCTGCCTCACTGCCTGGGGGCAGTGGGCAGCGCAACTCCTGCAATGCACTACCTCACTGCCTGGGGGCAGTGGACAGTGCAACTCCTGCAATGCACTGCCTCACTGCCCGGGAGGAGTGGGCAGTGCAACTCCTGCAATGCACTGCCTCACTGCCTGGGGGCAGTGGAAAGTGCAACTCCTGCAATGCACTGCCTCACTGCCTGGGGGCAGTGGGCAGTGCAACTCTTGCAATGCACTGCCTCACTGCCCGGGAGGAGTGGGCAGTGCAACTCCTGCAATGCACTGCCTCACTGCCTGGGGGCAGTGGACAGTGCAACTCCTGCAATGCACTGCCTCACTGCCTGGGGGCAGTGGACAGTGCAGCTCCTGCAATGCACTGCCTCACTGCCTGGGAACAGTGGGCAGTGCAACTCCTGCAATGCACTGCCTCACTGCCTGGGGGCAATGGACAGTGCAACTCCTGCAATGCACTGCCTCACTGCCCGGGAGGAGTGGGCAGTGCAACTCCTGCAATGCACTGCCTCACTGCTTGGGGGCAGTGGACAGTGCAACTCCTGCAATGCACTGCCTCACTGCCCGGGAGGAGTGGGCAGTGCAACTCCTGCAATGCACTGCCTCACGGCCCGGGAGGAGTGGGCAGTGCAACTCCGACAATGCACTGCCTCACTGCCTGGGGGCAGTGGACAGTGCAACTCCTGCAATGCACTGCCTCACTGCCCGGGAGGAGTGGGCAGTGCAACTCCTGCAATGCACTGCCTCACTGCCTGGGGGCAGTGGACAGTGCAACTCCTGCAATGCACTGCCTCACTGCCTGGGGGCAGTGGACGGTGCAGCTCCTGCAATGCACTGCCTCACTGCCTGGGAACAGTGGGCAGTGCAACTCCTGCAATGCACTGCCTCACTGCCTGGGGGCAGTGGACAGTGCAACTCCTGCAATGCACTGCCTCACTGCCCGGGAGGAGTGGGCAGTGCAACTCCTGCAATGCACTGCCTCACTGCCTGGGGGCAGTGGACAGTGCAACTCCTGCAATGCACTGCCTCACTGCCCGGGAGGAGTGGGCAGTGCAACTCCTGCAATGCACTACCTCACTGCCTGGGGGCAGTGGACAATGCAACTCCTGCAATGCACTGCCTCACTGCCCGGGAGGAGTGGGCAGTGCAACTCCTGCAATGCACTGCCTCACTGCCTGGGGGCAGTGGACAGTGCAACTCCTGCAATGCACTGCCTCACTGCCCGGGAGGAGTGGGCAGTGCAACTCCTGCAATGCACTGCCTCACTGCCTGGGGGCAGTGGACAGTGCAACTCCTGCAATGCACTGCCTCACTGCCCGGGAGGAGTGGGCAGTGCAACTCCTGCAATGCACTGCCTCACTGCCTGGGGGCAGTGGACAGTGCAACTCCTGCAATGCACTGCCTCACTGCCTGGGAGGAGTGGGCAGTGCAACTCTTGCAATGCACTGCCTCATTGCCTGGGAACAGTGGGCAGTGCAACTCCTGCAATCCACTGCCGCACTGCCTGGGGGCATTGGGCAGTGCAGCTCCTGCAATGCACTGCCTCACTGCCCTGGGGCAGTGGGCAGTGCAACTCCTGCAAGGCACTGCCTCACTGCCTGGGGGAAGTGGACAGTGGAACTCCTGCAATGCGCTGCCTCACTGCCCGGGAGGAGTGGGCAGTGCAACTCCTGCGATGCACTGTCTCACTGCCTGGGGGCAGTGGGCAGTGGAACTCCCGCAATACACCGCCTCACTGCCTGGGAGGAGTGGACAGTAGAACGCCTGCTATACACTGCCCCACTGCCTGGGGGCAGTGGACAGTGCAACTCCTGCAATGCACTGCCTCACTGCCCTGGGGGCAGTGGGCAGTGCAACTCCTGCAATGCACTGCCGCACTGCCTGGGGGCAGTGGGCAGTGCCACTCCTGCAATGCACCGCCTTACCGCCTGGGGGCAGTGGACAGTGCAACTCCTGCAACGCACTGCCTCACTGCCTGGGGGCAGTGGGCAGTGCAACTCCTGCAATGCACTGCCTCACTGCCCTGGGGCGGTGGGCTGTGCAGCTCCTGCAATGCAGTGCCTCACTGCCTGGGGGCAGTGGGCAGTGCAACTCGTGCAATGCACTGCCGCAGTGCCCGGGGGCAGTGGACAGTGCAACTCCTGCAATGCACTGCCTCACTGCCTGGGGGCAGTGGAAAGTGCAACTCCTGCAATGCACTGCCTCACTGCCTGGGGGCAGTGGGCAGTGGAACTCCTGCAATGCACAGCCTGACTGCCCTGGGGCAGTGGGCAGTGGAACTCCTGTAATGCACTGCCTCACTACCAGGGGGCAGTGGACAGTGCAACTCGTGCAATGCACCGCCTCACTGCCCTGGGGCAGTGGGCGGTCTAACTCCTGCAATGCACTGCCTGACTGCCCTGGGGCAGTGGGCAGTGCAACTCCTGCAATGCACTGCCTCACTGCTTGGGGGCAGCGGACAGTGCAACTCGTGCAATGCACTGCCTCACTGCCCTGGGGCAGTGGGCAGTGCAACTCCTGCAATGCACTGCCTCACTGCCTGGGGGCAGTGGGCAGCGGTTAGTGGTCGGAGTGTCCTGCAGGGCCTGTGGGGATGAAGAACCGGGTACACCAGCCTGGGGGACGGGGAGTCCTACCCAGGGGGTGGTCGGAGCGTCCCGTAGGGCCTGCGGGGATGGACAACCGGGCCCACCGGCCTGGGGGGATGGGGAGTCCTGCCCAGGGGATGGTCGGGACGTCCTGCAGGGCCTGTGGGGATGTAGATTCGGGCACACCAGCCTAGGGGGACGAGGAGTCCTGCCCAGGGGGTGGTCGGAGTGCATCGCTGGGCCTGTGGGGAGGTGGATTCGGGCACACCGCCCCGGGGGGACGGGGAGTCCTGCCCAGGGGGTGGTCGGAGCGTCCTGCAGGGCCTGTGGGGACGTAGAACCAGTCCCACCGGCCTGGGGGGATGGGGAGTCCCGCCCAGGGGGTGGTCGGAGTTTCCTGCAGGGACTGCGGGGATGGACAGCCGGGCGCACCGCCCTGGGGGGATGGGGAGTCCTGCCCAGGGGGTGGTCGGAGTGTCCTGCAGGGCCTGTGGGGAGGTAGATTCGGGCACACCGGCCTGGGGGGATGGGGAGTCCTGCCCAGGGGTTGGTCGGAGTGTCCTGCTGGGCCTGTGGGGAGGTAGATTCGGGCACACCGCCCCGGGGGGGCGGGGAGTCCTGCCCAGGGGGTGGTCGGAGTGTCCTGCAGGACCTGTGGGGACGTAGAACCGGGCACACCGGCCTGGAGGGATGGGGAGTCCAGCCCAGGGGGTGGTCGGAGTTTCCTGCAGGGCCTGCGGGGATGGACAACTGGGCCCACCGGCCTGGGGGGATGGGGAGTCCTGCCCAAGGGGTGGTCGGAGCGTCCTGCACGGCCTGTGGGGACGTAGAACCGGGCACACCGGCCTGGGGGGATGGGGAGTCCCGCCCAGGGGGTGGTCGGAGTTTCCTGCAGGGCCCGCGGGGATGGACAACCGGGCCCACCGGCCTGGGGGGACGGGGAGTCCTGCCCAGGGGGTGGTCGGAGCGTCCTGCAGGGCCTGTGGGGGCGTAGAACCGGGCACACCGGCCTGGGGGGATGGGGAGTCCTGCCCAGGGGGTGGTCGGAGTGTCCTGCAGGGCCTGCGGGGATGGACAACCGGGCACACCGGCCTGGGGGGACGGGGAGTCCAGCGCAGCGGGTGGCCGGAGTTTCCCGCAGGGCCTGCGGGGATGGGCAACCGGGCCCACCGGCCTGGGGGGATGGGGAGTCCCGCCCAGGGGGTGGTCGGAGCGTCCTGCAGGGTTTGCAGGGATGGACAACCGGGCATAGCGGCCTGGGGGGGTGGTGAGTCCAGCCCAGGGGGTGGTAGGAGTGTCCTGCAGGGCCTGTGGGGACGTAGAACCGGGCACACCGGCCTGGGGGGACAGGGAGTCCAGCGCAGCGGGTGGCCGGAGTTTCCCGTAGGGCCTGCGGGGATGGACAACCGGGCCCACCGGCCTGGGGGGATGGGGAGTCCTGCCCAGGGGGTGGTCGGAGAGTCCTGCAGGGCCTGTGGGGACGTAGAACCGGGCACACCGGCCTGGGGGGATGGGGAGTCCAGCCCAGGGGGTGGTCGGAGTGTCCTGCAGGGCCTTCGGGGATGGACAACCGGGCCCTCCGGCCTGGGGGGACGGGGAGTCCAGCGCAGCGGGTGGCCGGAGTTTCCCGCAGTGCTTGCGGGGATGAGCAACCGGGCCCACCGGCCTGGGGGGATGGGGAGTCCCGCCCAGGGGGTGGTCGGAGCGTCCTGCAGGGTTTGCAGGGATGGACAACCGGGCACAGCGGCCTGGGGGAATGGGGAGTCCAGCCCAGGGGGTGGTCGGAGCGTCCTGCAAGGCCTGTGGGGACGTAGAACCGGGCACACCGGCCTGGGGGGATGGGGAGTTCTGCCCAGGGGGTGGTCGGAGTGCATCGCTGGGCCTGTGGGGAGGTAGATTCCGGCACACCGGCCTTGGGGGACAGGGGGTCCTGCCCAGGGGGTGGTCGGAGCGTCCTGCAGGGCCTGTGGGGGCGTAGAACCAGGCACACCGGCCTGGGGGGATGGGGAGTCCAGCCCAGGGGGTGGTCGGAGTTTCCTGCAGGGACTGCGGGGATGGACAGCCGGGCGCACCGCCCTGGGGGGATGGGGAGTCCAGCCCAGGGGGTGGTCGGAGTTTCCTGCAGGGCCTGTGGGGGTGGACAACCAGGCCCTCCGGCCTGGGGGGATGGGGAGTCCTGCCCAGGGGGTGGTCGGAGTGTCCTGCAGGGCCTGTGGGGAGGTAGAACCGGGCACACCGGCCTGGGGGGATGGGGAGTCCTGCCCAGGGGTTGGTCGGAGTGTCCTGCTGGGCCTGTGGGGAGGTAGATTCGGGCACACCGCCCCGGGGGGACGGGGAGTCCTGCCCAGGGGGTGGTCGGAGTGTCCTGCAGGGCCTGTGGGGACGTAGAACCGGGCACACCGGCTTGGGGGGATGGGGAGTCCAGCCCAGGGGGTGGTCGGAGCGTCCTGCAGGGCCTGTGGGGACGTAGAACCAGTCCCACCGGCCTGGGGGGATGGGGAGTCCAGCCCAGGGGGTGGTCGGAGTTTCCTGCAGGGACTGCGGGGATGGACAGCCGGGCGCACCGCCCTGGGGGGATGGGGAGTCCTGCCCAGGGGGTGGTCGGAGTGTCCTGCAGGGCCTGTGGGGAGGTAGATTCGGGCACACCGGCCTGGGGGGATGGGGAGTCCTGCCGAGGGGTTGGTCGGAGTGTCCTGCTGGGCCTGTGGGGAGGTAGATTCGGGCACACCGCCCCGGGGGGACGGGGAGTCCTGCCCACGGGGTGGTCTGAGTTTCCTGCAGGGCCCGCGGGGATGGACAACCGGGCCCACCGGCCTGGGGGGACGGGGAGTCCTGCCCAGGGGGTGGTCTGAGCGTCCTGCAGGGCCTGTGGGGGCGTAGAACCGGGCACACCGGCCTGGGGGGATGGGGAGTCCTGCCCAGGGGGTGGTCGGAGTGTCCTGCAGGGCCTGCGGGGATGGACAACCGGGCACACCGGCCTGGGGGGACGGGGAGTCCAGCGCAGCGGGTGGCCGGAGTTTCCCGTAGGGCCTGCGGGGATGGACAACCGGGCCCACCGGCCTGGGGGGATGGGGAGTCCCGCCCAGGGGGTGGTCGGAGCGTCCTGCAGGGCCTGTGGGGACGTAGAACCGGGCACACCGGCCTGGGGGGATGGGGAGTCCCGCCCAGGGGGTGGTCGGAGTTTCCTGCAGGACCCGCGGGGATGGACAACCGGGCCCACCGGCCTGGGGGGACGGGGAGTCCAGCGCAGCGGGTGGCCGGAGTTTCCCGTAGGGCCTGCGGGGATGGACAACCGGGCCCACCGGCCTGGGGGGATGGGGAGTCCCGCCCAGGGGGTGGTCGGAGCGTCCTGCAGGGCCTATGGGGTGTAGAACCGGGCACACCGGCCTGGGGGGATGGGGAGTCCTGCCCAGGGGGTGGTCGGAGTGTCCTGCAGGGCCTGTGGGGATGGACAACCGGGCACACCGGCCTGGGGGGACGGGGAGTCCAGCGCAGCGGGTGGCCGGAGTTTCCCGTAGGGCCTGCGGGGATGGACAACCGGGCCCACCGGCCTGGGGGGATGGGGAGTCCTGCCCAGGGGGTGGTCGGAGCGTCCTGCAGGGCCTGTGGGGACGTAGAACCGGGCACACCGGCCTGGGGGGATGGGGAGTCCAGCCCAGGGGGTGGTCGGAGTGTCCTGCAGGGCCTGCGGGGATGGACAACCGGGCCCTCCGGCCTGGGGGGATGGGGAGTCCAGCGCAGCGGCTGGCCGGAGTTTCCCGCAGTGCCTGCGGGGATGGGCAACCGGGCCCACCGGCCTGGGGGGATGGGGAGTCCCGCCCAGGGGGTGATCGGAGCGTCGTGCAGGGTCTGCAGGGATGGACAACCGGGCACAGCGGCCTGGGGGGATGGGGAGTCCTGCCCAGGGGGTGGTCGGAGCGTCCTGCAGGGCCTGTGGGGGCGTAGAACCGGGCACACCGGCCTGGGGGGATGGGGAGTCCTGCCCAGGGGGTGGTCGGAGTGCATCGCTGGGCCTGTGGGGAGGTAGATTCCGGCACACCGGCCTTGGGGGACGGGGAGTCCTGCCCAGGGGGTGGTCGGAGCGTCCTGCAGGGCCTGTGGGGGCGTAGAACCAGGCACACCGGCCTGGGGGGATGGGGAGTCCAGCCCAGGGGATGGTCGGAGTTTCGTGCAGGGCCTGTGGGGGTGGACAACCAGGCCCTCCGGCCTGGGGGGATGGGGAGTCCTGCCCAGGGGTTGGTCGGAGTGTCCTGCAGGGCCTGTGGGGAGGTAGATTCGGGCACACCGGCCTGGGGGGATGGGGAGTCCTGCCCAGGGGGTGGTCGGAGTTTCCTGCAGGGCCTGTGGGGAGGTAGATTCGGCCACACCGCCGCGGGGGGACGGGGAGTCCTGCCCAGGGGGTGGTCGGAGTGTCCTGCAGGGCCTGTGGGGACGGAGAACCGGGCACACCGGCCTGGGGGGATGGGGAGTCCAGCCCAGGGGGTGGTTGGAGTTTCCTGCAGGGCCTGCGGGGATGGACAACCGGGCCCACCGGCCTGGGGGGACGGGGAGTCCTGCCCAGGGGGTGGTCGGAGCGTCCTGCAGGGCCTGTGGGGGCGTAGAACCGGGCCCACCGGCCTCGGGGGATGGGGAGTCCTGCCCAGGGGATGGTCGGAGTTTCCTGCAGGGCCTGCGGGGATGGACAACCGGGCCCACCGGCCTGGGGGGATGGGGAGTCCTGCCCAGGGGGTGGTCGGAGCGTCCTGCAGGGCCTGTTGGGACGTAGAACCGGGCACACCGGCCTGGGGGGATGGGGAGTCCAGCCCAGGGGGTGGTCGGAGTTTTCTGCGGGGCCTGCGGGGATGGACAACCGGGCCCACCGGCCTGGGGGGATGGGGAGTCCTGCCCAGGGGGTGGTCGGAGAGTCCTGCAGGGCCTGTGGGGACGTAGAACCGGGCACACCGGCCTGGGGGGATGGGGAGTCCAGCCCAGGGGGTGGTCGGAGTTTTCTGCGGGGCCTGTGGGGATGGACAACCGGGCCCACCGGCCTGGGGGGACGGGGAGTCCTGCCCAGGGGGTGGTCGGAGCGTCCTGCAGGGCCTGTGGGGGCGTAGAACCGGGCACACCGGCCTGGGGGGATGGGGAGTCCTGCCCAAGGGATGGTCACAGTTTCTTGCAGGGCCTGCAGTTGAACAACCGGGCCCACCGGCCTGGGGGGATGGGGAGTCCTGCCCAGGGGGTGGTCGGAGCGTCCTGCAGGGCCTATGGGGACGTAGAACCGGGCACACCGGCCTGGGGGGATGGGGAGTCCAGCCCAGGGGGTGGTCGGAGTTTTCTGCGGGGCCTGCGGGGATGGACAGCCGGGCCCACCGGCCTGGGGGGACGGGGAGTCCTGCCCAGGGGGTGGTCGGAGCGTCCTGCAGGGCCTGTGGGGGCGTAGAACCGGGCACACCGGCCTGGGGGGATGGGGAGTCCAGCCCAGGGGGTGGTCGGAGTTTTCTGCGGGGCCTGCGGGGATGGACAGCCGGGCCCACCGGCCTGGGGGGACGGGGAGTCCTGCCCAGGGGGTGGTCGGAGCGTCCTGCAGGGCCTGTGGGGACGTAGAACCGGGCACACCGGCCTGGGGGGATGGGGAGTCCAGCCCAGGGGGTGGTCGGAGTTTTCTGCGGGGCCTGCGGGGATGGACAACCGGGCCCACCGGCCTGGGGGGACGGGGAGTCCTGCCCAGGGGGTGGTCGGAGCGTCCTGCAGGGCCTGTGGGGGCGTAGAACCGGGCCACCTTCCTCAGAGAACCGGGCGCACCGGCCTGGGGGGGACGGGGAGTCCTGCCCAGGGGGTGTTCGGAGCCTCCTGCCAGGCCAATGGGGGGCCATCTTCTTCAGAGAACCGGGCGCACCGGCCTGGGGGGGACGGGGAGTCCTGCCCAGTGGGTGCGCCGCATTATCGGGATCACACCGGCCCCACAAGTGGGGTCACTATACAACGAGGGGATTTGGGACTCCGACGCCGCTGTGTGGCGGGGCAAAGACGTGGTCCAGACCACCGAGTCGGACCACGCACAGCGGACGTCCTTCTTGTTGGGAACACCATCGCTGAAGGCCGCAGGTTGTTCCGTGGAACCAGTGGTGGTCATTGCCCGGTGCCGCGTTGTCATGTGCATTCTGCACTGTTGCATGGCGATGGGTCGGTTGCAAATGACCAACATTGAGCGGTTGGCGGCAGAGCGGCTAGCCGGGGGCGATGAGGTGTCCCGTGCGGCGATTCAGGCGGTATTGCATGAGCATCGCACTGGGTGCCGCCTAGGCAAGGATTGTTCCCCGGATGGTGAGGAGACGTCGCGCCTGTTTGCGGCTTGGCCCGATGTTGCATTGTTGCTGTCGGTTGGGCCGGAGGAGCCCCTCTATAGGGCTGTGATGGGGATGACGAAGCTTTTGAAGGACCTGTACCACACCTATCAGGTGGGTACGCGTCCCCAATGCCGGGCAGCGGCAGCTGCCTTCCGGGAGCATTGTGCTCCTAGGTCCGCGTCCCATTACCTCCTGTTCCTGGAGGAGGATGCGGATCGCGTATTGGACGACATTTGGCCGTTCGGATTGGCAATGTTCTCCAATGACATTGTCGAAAGCCTTAACCGCTTCCTGAAGCAGGCTTTCAACGAACACAGTGCCCGGGGCGGTGGCCGGCAAACGGCTACTGGGACCGCCAGCTGCGGTCGCTCGCAGGCATCCATTGATTCGGACGCCGACGCCCTACGGCAAGTGTTGCAATGGGTTTTCTTGTACTTTCACATTCATCTCCACCAACATGATGCTGTTCGACATGTGCCTTGTGTTCCCAGGGCTGCACTAGAGACCACCCCCTCTGCACCACCCCCGTTCCTCAGCTCTCTTCTTTCTTCTGCTCCTATCCATGGCCGCGCCCGTCAGCGCAGATATGATGCAAATGATGTTGGCGCTTCTGAAGGCCACCAAGAATATTCAGGCTTGCGGGTTTGGGCTTGGGTGGGGGTTTGGGCTTGGGTTTGGGCTTGGGCCTGGGTGTGGGTTTGGGCTTGGGTGTGGGTTCGGGCTTGGGTTTGGGCTAGGGGTTGGGTGTGGGTTCGGGTGCGGGTTTTGGTTTGGGCCTAGGTTTGGGTTTGGGTTTGGGTGTATGCTGCTTTGTTGTTCAGGGGAAGGGGAAAACCCAAGAACCCCCAGTGATTATTCGTGCCCCATGCCCATAAAGGGGCTAGGAATCTTTGCTGTTCAGGGGAAGGGGAAAACCCAAGAACCCCCAGTGATTGTTCGTGCCCCATGCCCATAAAGGGGCTAGGAATCTTTGTTGTTGAGGGGAAGGGGAGAACCCAAGAACCCCCAGTGAATGTTCGTGCCCCATGCCCATAAAGGGGCTAGGATTCTTTGTAGTGGATGTCGCCCGCCCCACGGGGCCGTAGTGCACGCAGTGCGCCCTGTGCGCGCGCGGAACTGTGCCTATTTTCCACTGTTCCGGCGACGTTCTAACAACCTGTTCCGGCAACGTTCTAGCGACGTTCCAGCGGCCACTGGAACGTCGCCAGAACGTCGCCGGAACAGGTTGTTGGAACGTCGCCGGAACAAGGTGTCTGGGTAGGGTTGGCCTCTCTCCGGCATCCTTGTCTGCAGAACGGGATGACCGAGACCGAGGCCCTGGGGGCAGCACTGGCTGCACCACCCCCACCAGCCCCACTGGGGGCACAGGGGGCCACGCGCTCCGAGCCACGCAGCAGCTCTGCGCTGGCTTCGCCAACCGCTCCCCCACCTCAGGGCGCTCCCAAACATCCTCCGTGGGCAACCCCCGCTCACCGGCCACTGGAGCCGCCACGGCCTGCCCCACAAGGGGCCGCGCCAGTCGCGCCTCTCCAAGCGCATCGCCCCCAGTTGCCCGAGCCCTCGACTGGGAGCTCAATGAGTAACGGGGGGGGGGGGGGTTCGGGAGCACGCCGTGGTTCTGGGGGAGCTGCAAGAGGCGAGGGGCAATGTTGAAAGCCTCCGCCGCCGGGTGAAAAAATGGTTTGCGAAATTGGCGGAGTGCCGGTGGCGTGGGGACATCACGGGGGGGGGGGGGGGCACGCGGGCGAGAGGGTCCTCGAGGGGAACCGGCGGGTAAGGGAGGCGCAGAAGGCGGTGGAGGTGCTTGAAAGGGAGTTGCAGGGCATGGGTGGGGGGTGCAGGTGAAACAGGAAGGGGGTGTCAACGACGATGACATTGTGGAGCTGGGTGAGGTGGTGGTGGATGAGAAGGATGAAGAGCGGAGGGCTAACCCGGGGGTTAAGAGAGAGGAAGAAGAGGGGGGGGGGGATGGGGATGGGGATGGGGAGGGGGATGGGGATGGGGAGCGGGAGGGGGATGACGCCGGCGGCGTCTTGCGCATTACGGATTGGATGCGCAACCGACTTGGCTCATCCCTGGCAGCAAAAGCTGCCAATTTTCCCTGGACAAGGGAGATGGTAGGCCCCAACCCCCCCCCCCCCCCCTGGACGCTTGTGTCATACGAGCCCCCAACCCCACCATTTACACGCTCCGTTGGCTACTGCAGCGCTTCCTGCACAAGCAACTGCACTGCAAGGAGCAGCGTGATTGCCGCTGGCGCCGGGAGGAGGGGTCCGCGCCAGGGGGGGTCCCGGTGTCCTGGGTGACCGGGCCGGGGACAGGGCGCACGGCACCCCTCCCCAACGACTGGCTCCCCAGCAAGGCGCAGGGGGGCAAATTTCTAACTGCGGGCTCTGTCAGTACGGGGAGTTGCCATTGGCACCTCATTTTTGAGCGTTGGGCCGACCACGGCCTTGGCGAGGTGAGGGCGACTCCCCGCAAGGACACCGTCCTCTTTCGGGCCAATTGGACCCGAATCCTCCGCGACGGCATCTATGTGGTCGAGGACGAAGGCAAATACCATGGCTTCGTCGTTGGCCAAACGTTGTCGCGGCCTGGCGCCCTACGCGTCAAGTGCCAGGACGACGCGCAGCGGCACCAACAATCTGCCGTTCGGGCAGTGCTAGCGGACCGTGAGCGCACGCCGACCTCGCAATTGCGGCAAGCGTTGGCGGCGATCAAGGAGAACGTGGACACGCGCGTGCGGGTATGCCCCCCCCGCAAGCATGTCCACATGGCCAATAGGGCCCGAAAATGCACATGGTTGGCGTGCCGATGCATTGTTCCGGCGACGTTCCAAACGGTTTGTTCTGGCGACGTTCCAATCTGTCACCAAAAAACGTTTGAAAAGTCTTTTGAACGTCGCCGGAACAGCTTATTGGAACGTCGCTGGAACACTCATCCTGGCTATCCTCCATGTAGGTGGAGGACATCCAGGTCAACCCTTCTGACCCGCGCGCCGTTCGGGTGATCCTTCGTTGGCCAGAAAGCAATCCCCGGCCCATCTATTTGGGTACGTTGCTTCAGCAGTTGCACTTGCAGCCCGTCGCCGTGCTCGAGTTCCTCACGGCCATGATGGACTACGTGGCAGCCCGCGGCAGCGTTCTCGCGACGCGCATCGAGGGGTAGGGCAGCATTGGCGACATGTCCCCAGCGCCGCCGCACTGCCAACAAGTGGCCACAGAGCCCCCCCCCCCCCCCCCCCCCCGCCCGCGTGTGCACCACCCCTGCAACCCCAACCCCCGAACCCCCACCCAGCCCCCCAAACAGCACCCAAACGCAAACCCAAACCCCAACGCCCCCCCAAGCGGGAACCCAAGAGCGCCCCCAAACCAGCCCCCCAAAAAAGGAAGAGGCTCCCGGGGGAGTCCTCCAGTGAGGAGTCGTCCAGCGACTCCTCAACGGACTCCTCCTCGGGGTCCACCACCGACTCCTCGGCGTTCGAGGAGCCCCAGCCCCGCCCCCCGGCCAAGGAGCCCACCAAACCCCCTCGCAAGGCTCCCAAGAGAGCCGCGCCCCCCCAACCCAAGGCCCAGCCCCCCCAACCCCAACCCAAGGCCAAGCCAAAGGCAAGAGCGGGGGGGGGGGGTGCAAATACAAAGCGGGGGAGCAAGTGTATGTAGTTTTTCGGGACAATGGGCAGTGGTGGATCGAGCAGGGCAAAGAGGCCCTTGCCGCGGGTGGCCCCCCCGGGGTTGGGGAGACGTGGATCGCCTTCCCCAAAGACCCCGAACTCTTCGCCATCCCGAGAGCGTCGGTTTGGAAAACCAAGACGCAGGCGAAGAAGTTCCTCGCCAAGATGATGGCTGCCGAGGAGGAGGACAAGGAGGACGACGCGGACGCGGACGAGGAGGGGGACAAGAGCAACGACGGGGACGGGGACGGGGGAGACGAAGGGGATGGACCGGGGGCAGGTTTGGGTGCTACCGGGGCTAACCGGGATGGGGGCGTCGGGGAAGAGGTGGAAGGGGTGGAGGGGGAAGAGATGGAGGTCGAAGGGGTGGAGGGTGAAGGGGTGGAGGGAGAAGGGGTGGAGGGTGAAGGGGTGGTGGGTGAAGGGGTGGAGGGTGAAGGGGTGGTGGGTGAAGGGGTGGTGGTCGGTGAGGGAGATGGGGGGGATAGTGGGGCGGGTGACAAGAGTTCGGGGGCGCCCGCCGGGCCCCCGACCACGCAGGACTTTTAGGTGAGAACAAGAGACTAACCCGATGGGCCCCCGGGGGCACGCTACACAACAATGTATGTTACCATTTTACCCTTCCTTGTGCTTTGCTCTTGTTGTAGAGTGTTTGTTCCGGCGACGTTCCAATAACTTGTTCCAGCGGTGTTCCAATGGTGTTCTAACAAAAACTGTTTTTGAAAACAAGTTTTTTTCACGTGGCAACGCGCCGTGCAACAAATATGAGCATACCAGCGGGGACCCCCAAGGCTAGCAAACAACATATTTTGCCACCATGTACGGGTAGGCTTGGTTGGGGGGTAAATAAATTTTGAACTTTTTTTGTTCCGGCCAGATAGCCTAGAACACTGGAACAATTTGGCCGGAACAACATTGGGTTTCAAACACGCACCAAGGGTGGGGGCTGCCGTCCCCCCGCAGGCGCTCCAAAGGCAGCGACCACCAACTGCGCGGGACTCCCCGTCCCTCCCGCCACGCGTGCGGGGGGATGGTAGCCCCCAACGGCGCGAGCCCACTAGCTGGGGGGACGGAGAGTCCTGCCCCACTCGGTGGTCGTTGCATGTGGAGAGCCTGCAGGGAGATGGCAGTCCCCAACGACGCGGGCCCACTGGCTGGCTTGGGGGAGGGGCTGTCTTGCCCACTCAGTGGTCGCTGCCTATGGGGCGCGTGGGGGGGGATGGCAGCCCCCAACGGCGTGGACCCACTGGATTGGGGGACGGGGAGCCCTGCCCAGCTAGCGGTCGCAGCGGCTGCGGGGAATGGCAGCCCCCAACGGCGTGGGCCCACTGGCTGGGGGGACGGGGAGCCCTGCCCAGCTGGTGGTTGCTACCTATGGAGCACCTTCGGGGGCTGGCAGTCCCCAAGGGCGCGGGCCGTCCTCCATAGGCAGCGACCACCGAGTGGGCAGGACTCCCCGTCCCCCTAGCCAGTATGCCTGTGCTGTTGGGGGCTGCCATCCCACACAGACACTCCAAAGGCAATGACCACTGAGTGGGCAGGACTTCCCGTCACCCCAGCTAGTGGGCCCGCACTGTTGGGGGCTGCCGTCCCCGCAGAGGCGCTCCAAAGGCAGCGACCAACTGGGCGGGACTCCCCGTCCCTCCTGCCAGACGGCCTGCGCCGTTGGGGACTGCCATCCCCCGCAGGCGCTGCATAGGTAGCGACCACCGGCTGGGCAAGACTCTCCGTCCCCCCAGCCAGGGTAGGCATGGCTTCCTCATCCTCAGGCTGCAGCACATGCTCCGAGGGATTGACTTGCATGAGATTCTGCGACTGCTCCAACTGAATAGATTGGGAGCACAATGGCCCTACTTGGGGCGCAAGCACGGGACTAGTCGGGGCCCCGGCTATGGGGCTAGGTTGGCGCGGGGCTCGTCCTTGGGTAGGGTCGGGGGCCCGCTGTGCCTTGGGGGATTAATGACAGTGCATCTGGCCATCCCGGTTGCCCTCATGCGCATCCCCGGCCACCCCTGGCCTTGGTGCGTTGATGTGGCCGGCCGTCTGCCCTGCCGGCGGCCTCAACTCAGTAGCCGTGGGGGGGACAATCCGCCGACGCCCCGGACCGTGGGGTAGGTGCTTCATCTGGACGTTATGGTGCACCGGGGGGCCCTAGTTTGCAGGTGGGGGCACCTGAGCATTGCCAGCCACGGGCCTCTGGCAGGCCCCTGCTGCCGTGTAGTTTGTGCTGGCGTTGGCTGCCGGACAACCACGGCTGAAGGCACCTTTCGGTGGTCCACTGTGACCTCGGGGTTCGTTGCCATCCCCGGCGGGGCTGCGCCGGTCAGGGCTTCGCGCTCAGGGGCAACTGGCTGCCGCCCTATTGTCGCCCCGGGACGTGGCTGCACTATTACTTCCGCTACAAGGCGTACCGTGTCGATCGTGAGGACGGGGTCTGCTGGTTGTTGGGGCGGTGGCGGAGCCGCCTCCTCCCTCCGTTGCCCCCCCAGTGGGGCACCATCTCGGCTGTACACCACGGCTGGGCGGACTGCCTCCTAGTGGACACATTTCACTGCCACTGGCTGATGTCTTGGTGACACTGGGACCGCCGAGGGCCGCGCTAACGACTGCACACCCAGCCACCGCCTGTTGGGGGGACTGGAAAGTGAGATACCCATGTGTCTCACCCCTCGAGGCGACCTTTGCCACCCCCATCGCCCCGTCCAACCACAAGAAGCGGTCAGCGAGGTTTTGACGAGTCCACGCCATGGGCAATGGCCGGATTTGCAAGGCAGTGCGTGCCTCCGTCCGTGGTGCCGGCTGCGCAGCCTGCTTCGCGGTCATGGGTTCGTGACCCGCCCCGTGAGGTCAGGGGTGGTTTGCGTGGCCCCTCCAACATATTGCTTTTGGGGGGTTTGCACCTGGGCACCGCACTGGCCAGGCGGGGACCTCGGCCCCTGCCAACCAGGGGTCACTAGGTTGGGCGTGGTATGTGTCCCCGTAACGGGGCCCGGCCTCGCTAGGCCTTGGGGTTCCCCCCTTTGGGCGCTGGGAGGGTTGGGCCTACGGCTGTGCCTTGGGCTGTGCCCCGCCTCACACTCGTCGGGGTCGCCTGGGCTTTTGCCGGGGGTCCTCCGGCTCTTGGTGGGGCAGCGGGAGGTTCGGGGCCGTCGTGGGTATCCACTCCAGCCGTCTCCCGGGCCCCCAAGTGTCGTGCTGCAGACGCCGCATTGGCTTCGGGCCGAAGAACCGCTGCCGGCGCTTGGAGCCATCATCCCGTGGCGACTAGGGCCTAGGTTACGGGGACGGGGGGGGGGGGGTGCGCGGTCCACTGCATCCCGCCGGCAGTCACGGGTGTCGGCAGGCGGGCGGAACCTGCGGGGGGGCTATCGGCGCTCCGCCCGACTTGGGATCTGCGCTCACGCCGCTCCGGGGTCCCATGGTAGCGGCGATCGCCTGTGTCATCCCCTCACCCATGTCGGGTTCTGTGTTGCCAGTCTTGTCCAACTCTGTTCGGTGAGGGGGATCCCCTTCCGCCGCCGCTGGAGCACCTTTCGCCTGCGCCCCTAGGTGGGGTGCGGCGGCGCAGTTCCCTGTGCGTATCCGGTGGGGGCAAACGTTGGCGGGCCACACGGGTTTCCGGTTCTGTGGCCGTAGCGGCACAGTCATGCTGTTGGGGCGGCATGGGGGGCTGGGCCGGATGGTCGTCGTAAGGGCGGCGGCCTATGCCTGCCAGCTGGCCCTACAGGTATGCCAGCTCCACATCCCACATATCCGTTTGTAGGGTTGGGGGAGCATGGGGGTGCTCTGGGGGGAGCCCGTACCGCGGCTCCGCGAGATAGTACACCGGTTACATTGGCTGGACGGGGGTCTCCATCAAGGGCTAGAGCGGGGACTAGGGGGTGTGGGCGTACCGGGGAGTTGTCCCCGGGTAGCATGGGGCATCCTCCGGCTACGGTAATAGCGGGCCGCCAAAACGGCTGGGCACGGCACGTAAGGAGTCGGGGGTCCAACGAGGAACATGCTGTGTCACTGAGCGGAAGAAACAGGTAAGCATGGGGCAGGTGTTGCGGGTACGGCTGTGCCCTCCCTATTTTTTTTCGGTATGCAGCATTCAGGACAATAGCCGTCTCCTCCCCGCTTGTGTTGGGGCCTTCAGTTGGCCGCAGCACCTTAGGGGTCCACGCTCTATGACACGCACCGCGGGGCACCATGTTGTAGCTACAGGGTGCGGCAGGGGGGGGGTGGGGCATTTGCCGGGTAGGGGGGGGGGGCGAGTGCTTCGGCCGTGGGAGCACGGGCCAAGGGGAGACACATTGCCTCCTGGTGCTTGTGGCTGCTTTACTGGAAGGGTGGTTGTTTGGGGGGGGGGGGGGGCTGAGTCCCGTGATGCGGGTGCACCGGCCAGTGGGAGATGGGTCCCCTGTTGACACCTGTGGTCGCTGCCCGGGAGGGGAAGTCAGAGCCCTCCTGCTGCGGGTGCACAGCCGGAGACGGGTCGTTTCTCTACGCCAGTGGTCGCTTCCTCGGAGGGGTAGTCACATAGGGGGGCCAGCTCCCCCGTGCTATGGGTAAACTGGAACGGGGTAGACAAGTTTCCTCACCGTGCGAATGGTCACTACTCAAGGGGGGGGGGGGGTGGCTAGTTAGGGGAGGCAGGAGCCCTCCTGTTGCGGGTTCACCGACCCCGGTGAGACAGGTTGCCTCTTTGTGTCGGTGGTTGCCTCTCGAGAGGGGCGGTCACGGGGGGGAGGCCAAAGCCTTTTAGTACACTGCAATCCCCAGTCCCGGCTGGTGAGGGGCCGGGATTGCATCCCCTTCCTAGCTGGAGAGTGAGAAAGTGGGGACCACGAGGGTGAAGTCGTCGAGCTGGAGGAGCTCGTGCGTTCTCTTGGCGTACTGAGCCGGAAGGGGGGAGAGACCGTCACTCTCTGGAGAGCGGGGGCTAGAGATGCGGCTGGCATCTTGGCCCGCCGCTCACATGCGGCACCCCGCCGTTCGCAAACGATCGACATCCATGGCCTTGCAAAGGTTGACCACCTCTAGTGCGGCACCCGCTATGAGGGCCGCAAGGCGAGGCGCATGTGGGTCGCCGGCTGGTAGGGGGCCCGTGGGTGGGGGTCTCGGCGCCAAGCTCGAGGCTGTTGTCTGAGTCGTTCGCTGTTGGCTAGGCGTCGGGAAGGTCCAGGTCCTCCACGTCATTCCCCGCCAGCCTGGCTAGCTGGGCAGCTGTTCCCTGGGAGGCATCCAAGGGAATATGGGGAGGCTCGCCGGCGGGTCACTACCCGGCGCCGTATTGACTTTGGCACCGTGGACGGTAGGGGGTTGATGTGTCCGGGGGGACACCGGCTCGTCACCGGCTTTTGGGGCGGGACCTTGGTGATGCACTGCAAGGCCGGGCCGATGGACATATCGGTCACAGGGCTTGGGTTTCTAGGCGCGGCACATGGTGCACCATGCCAGGAGCGGCTCACTCCCAGGGTTCTCTGGCGAGGGGGGGCCAGACTTCATCAAGGGATTGATCAAGTGACTTGGTCAAATACCTCGATCAAGTGCCTTGATCAAGTGATTTGATAAGAGTGCTCAATCGCGTGATGTAATGAAAAGGCTTGATTCAATGACTTGATCAAGTGACCCGATCAAGTGACTTGATGAAGGTGACGTGCTACATAGACTTGACCAAGTGACTTGGTCAAGTGACTTGCTGAAGAGACTTGATCAAGGGACTTCATGAAGACACTTGTTCAAGTGACTTGACCATGGGACTTGATGAAGAGACTTGATCTAGTGATTTGATCAAATGACTTGATCACTTGACGTGATCAAGTAACTTGATGAAGAGACTGCATCGAGTCATTCGCTGAAGAGACTTCCCCTCCCGGGCAGCAACCATCAACACGGGGAGGCAACCTGTCTCCCCCTAGCCGGTGAACCCGCAGCACGAGAGCTCTGGCCTCCCCTCAACAACCATCCCTCCCGAGCAGCGACCGCCGGAATGGAGAGGCACCCCGCCTCCCCTTGGCCGGTGAACCCGCGGCAGGAGGGCTCTGACCTCCCCGCAGAGACCAACCCTCCCACGCAGCAACCACAGGCACGGAGAGGCAGCCCGTCTCATCCTGGCCCCCCCTCAATGACTACCACTCCCGGGCAGCGACCACCGGCGCAGAGAGGCAACCCGTCTCCCCGGTAAACTCGCAGCGGAAAGGTGGAGCTCCGAGTCCCGACCCCAGACGAAGGCACCCGCCCGGGGGTGGTGGCTGCAGGCTATGGTGTATGCGTATGCCTTATCTGCCCCACCCGCACCCCGGGCGGTGCCTCCCCACAATTGGGCCTTGATACCGGTGTGCCAGTGCCCAGTGTACATCCCGTGCAGCGCACCGGCAGCCTTGACCCCCCCCCCCCCGGTGCAGGTCTGCATCAAGTGGGGCGACCAGTATCAGCGGGATACGGTCCGGCTTGACATGGAGGACCACAAGGTGACCCTTACCCGACTCAGGGGAGCCCCCCTTGTGCTCACCACCGCGATGGTCGCCGGGGCCAACTACGAGAGGACCTGGGTTGCTCTGGTCCTAGTCCCCTCGACGTCTGGGGCCCAGGCGCTACGGGACCCTGAGTGGAAGGGCTGGAGCGTCGCTTGGAGGAGCTACGCCAAGGCCGTGCAGCCGGCCCGCCCTACGGGTTTTAAGGTCATGGGGGCGCGGGCCCCCGCCTTGAGGAACAGGATCATCCCTAGGCTCACCGGTGAGCGGCCGACAGGTACCCCCTCTCTGACCTCCGTCTTCGGCATCCTCGGGAAGGACTTGCGCGCCACCCAGGCATCCACCAGGGTGCCGGAGCCCGCGCCCGGGGGCCTCTCATGGCAGGCTCTGGAGCCGGAGGACAGCCCCCCCCTCACCATCTCAAAATGGAGGGCACGCCAGTGGATCAACATACCCTGGGCTACTTATGGCCCAATGTCCGTGGCAGGTACCTACGGCAGCGACTACTGGCGCAAGCCCCACACATGGCAGCGCGCCGCCCCATGGTCCTCATCTTGGCCGAGGCTCAATCCGGATAGGGCCATGAAGCCCCCCCATTCTTGGACTACACACGCCACGTCGTCCTTCCCACCGATGGCAAGACGGGGCCCTGTTTTGACGTGTATGTCTGCTCGGGGACCCCCACATGAGCTACTTTACCCTGGGGCCATGCGAACGCTAATGCCCTCCTGATGGAGGTGCTCACGCCATGGGGCAAAGATCATGTGTTGGCGGCCCATGCCCCCGCAGATCAACATCGGCTATGAGCCCTATGTCCGCTGGTGGGCGGAGATATGGCGTGAGGTAACCCACATGGTTGACCCGGCATTAGTGCTGGTGGTGGCGGACACCAACTCGGCGGCCCCGCCGGCAGACAGGGGTACCCCACGCCCAAATGACACAGCTTCAACCTCAGGGACCTGGTGGACCTGCACCTTGTCCCGCTGAAACCTACTCATGTTTCCAGGGAGCCGCCCGCTCCCGCATTGACACGGTCGCCGGTTACAGGGACGCTACGGTAGCCGTGGCGTCCTATCACTATTGGGGCAGCTCCCTCCTGTCTGACCACCATGTCCCCCTCCTCTTCACCGTCACCCAATTGGTGGTCCGACTAGGGAGGCCCCGCCCCCACACGGTGTCCCGCACACCAAAGCACCACCTAGACCTGGTAGCCCTCTCCCGGTGGAGGAGGCCGACTTCCAGCGACGGCCGACGGCCTGGGTGATCTAGAGGCGCGACATCAATCCTCACATTGCCCTAGTCCGCTGGCGGAAGTGCCTACATTGAGCTATTTATGATTGGGCCGCTGATACGGGTCGCGCTAGGACCCCCAGCTTCCGGCACTACCGGCTGCGGTCACACCAAGGAGAGTGGGCCTCCCCTACGCAATCCCCGCAGGTGCCTTTTCCGGCGCGCAACATGCTCCCCTCAATGGGTCGGTTCACAGCTATGGCCCAAAGCATGCTCGGGGGCTCGGTGTCCGTAGGGCACGCCCTCAAGCGTAGCTTGGTGGTGCTCGGGGAAGCTCGGCACCAGCAGAGCCTCCGGGAAATAAGGCGCCGGAGTCTCCGGCGCTCCCAGGAGACCAAAGACCTTCGGCGCACGCCGGAGCACGAAGTTTAGCGGCACAGCCGGGGCCGCCGCGCGACGTCACGGAAATCCCCTTGGCAAACAAGGCGCTGCTCAACCCCAAGCAAAACCCTGTCTACCTTGTACATGAGCTGGATGAGGCTCCAGGGCCACGGGTACCGCATTCGGGACGACCCGGCGCGCTGGGCTCATTTCTAGTGCTACCTCAACCTCCTGCCTCAACATGACTATGTCAAGCCTCGCCACTCGTGGGAGGTGCAGATGGGCAAGGCAAGGGGTTCATACTTGCGCCTGCCTGAGGCAGGTGTCTGCATAGACAGCACGTGGTACCGCCACCTCAAGGAGGGCGACCAAAACACCCTGTGCGGTGTTATGCGCAACCCCTCGTGTGTCACGAGGTGGGCAAGCGCGGCCGGGGGACGCTACTCCTCAAGAACCCTGACCAACCGGTCCAGGAAGTGAACCTCCGGGGTATCACCATCTCTCCCCGCATCTCCAAGCCGGAGCCTACGGCCTTCTATGCCCTGGCCACGGCAATATACGAGCGGGCTCTCGGGGGCCCTTGCCTCGTGGGGGGTATGAGGGGTGTGTCCCTCTAGGAGGTAGTGCGCACTGTGCACATGAAGCTGGACCTAGCAAAAAAATAAACCTCCCTAGCGCGCCCCAGCCTGGCGGGGCGTCAAGGCGCAACGCCGCATAAACGAAGTAAACACATAAACTCATTTATTTTGGTTTGGCACACAGACTTGGCAGGCACTTAGGTACTTAGACACTAAGGAACCCCTCACTGTAGACCCCCATCTAGACATCCTCCGAGACGAGACACGGCCGATAGCCATGCTAGTGGAAGGAGCAGTGGACAAAGCAGAACCGTGCTACATGCACAATGTGCCGGCCTACATTAGAAGGGGGCCACATCAACCCCCATCCCAGGTCCTCACTCCCCGGATGGGGTCAAGCTCGGCAAAGGGATGGCCTTGTATGCCCGGCGGGTTCGCGACCAAATGCACCTCACCGGCTTCGCAGTGGGGGTCCCCGGCTACAAACTCCGCAACAAGGAGGGAGACGCCATAGAAGACCCCATCCCCCCGGGCTTGGGTTTCACGACCTACTTCCTCGTGGAAGCCGAGTAGAGCTAAGGGTGGCAGGGGGTGAGCGTACAAGTTGGTGGCCCCAAGCCATGGCCAACACCTACGCTTCTAGTGCCCCGCCGCCCCCACGGCGGGTCCCAGTGTCCTTCCTCATGACGAGCTTCCACCATGGCAACCACCTCAAAACGGTTGCGCTTCTTGACGAGGATGGACATGGGGTGCACTTCCGGCATGGCATGTGAGTGCGGGGGGGGGGGGGGGGTATTAATAATAAGAAACATTTTTGTGTCATACACATGCTATGTTTGTGCCCACGCAAGTATGTGAAGTTTCCCTCCATGTTTCCGGTGTAGGGGACCCCATATCATATTCATATGACTCGGCAAGTAAGGCCTATTCTACCTGGAAACATACTACTTGGAGCCTTGGCTTCGGCCCTCGGAGTCGACATCCCACACTACACACACACACACACACACACACACAGGCTTGCTTCCGACACATCTATTTTTCTGACAAGTCATTAGTGGCGACAAGGGTATATTCAGCTTTGGGCCGTCATCTTCAACATGAGAATATGGACCCATGTAATATCATGTGTAATACCTGATGGGTTGTCGCCCATGTTCAAATGTGTACTCTGCTTTACCCAAGCTAGCAAGGAAGCCCATGAAATGGCCTAACTCCATGCCTAGGCGGTGGCACTTTTCAGGTACCCAGCCCGGTGCGGAAACCACTGGTGCCCAGGGCACCCCATCAAGGACCCCCTCTACCTGGCCCTCCACACCCCACATCGGAGCATTCGGGGTCCATCTAGATTGTAACCTCCACCAAAACCCAACGGTGTTGCCCATGTACGTGCAGCCCCATACGGAGCCGGGGGTATATATATGGTTCGATATTACTACACCCCTCTCCCCTTAAATCTAGCTAACAACAACAACAAGCAAGCAACAAGCAACAAGCAACAACAAGCATGTCTCCATGCCGTTTTGGCCATTGCTCCGCCCCAATGCTTCGGATCTTCTGCCCATGTAGCCATCTTGGAGCCTAGGTGGTGGCCTTGCCAAATCCAAGTTTTGAGCCAGAAACTCACCGGTGGCGGCCCGGGGCGGTGGCGCCAAGTCGGGAGGTGCCCTCCCAAATCTGCGGGGTTTTGGGCCAAAGGCAGCCATTTTTCGCCCAAAATAGCCCCCAAACCCGGGTGAAACGCACAAACGAAGGGAAACGGTGGCTAGAGCCCACGTGCGGCTTGACTTCACCGTGTTAGAGAGCCCTCTAGTGCCCTTCAACTCCATGGTATGTCCGAGAAACGGCCCAAAAAGGCGCCAAAAAGCCCCAAAATCTGCGCAATGTGCACCAACACCCCGAAAAACCAAGCACGGGCCGTATCTTGGGCTACATGGCTCAAAATCCGATTCCGAGGGCACCTAGTCCACCCGCAACCCCCCACTTTTTGTGGTTTCCAAGCCTGAGAATCGCCCAAACGGACGCCTAGACACCCGTACCAGTGGTCACTTGGTACAGCCGGAGGGCAGCCCGGCCCGCGCACGGCGGGGGCCACCGGTGGGTCCACCAGGGTCTCCGGGGCAAAAAAAAACATTTTTTCCAAAGTTGTTCCCAGACCACTTGGGATGCTCAAACAAGTGTTTTCAGCTCGTTTTGAGCCCGTGGTGGCGCGTTTTGGGCCATGGAAAATCCCAAAATGCCTTGAAAATGGGCCGTTTTGGGACCAAAAAAGGGTCAAAAATGGGTCAAAAACACGTTTTTCCAAAAGTGATTTTGAACCATTTCGGATGCTCAGACAAGTGTTCTTAGCCCATTTTGAGCCCATTGGGTTTTGGCCCTCGAAAATCCCAAAATGCCTTGAAAAGGGGCCGTTTTGGGAGCAAAAATGGGTGAAAAATGGGTCAAAAACGCGTTTTTCCAAAAGTGATCCTAGACCATTGGGGGTGCACGAACAAGTGTTTTGAGCCCACTTTGAGCCGCTTTTGATCGATTTTAGCCCCTTCCCCCACATGTATGCACCAAGTTGTACCCTTCGCACGCACCTTAGAGCCGTATGGTGGAGCCACCTAGAGTTGGGGAGAGGGGTGTCGATAAGAGGATATATATACTCCACCATACGGCTCTAAGGTGCGTGCGAAGGGTACAACTTGGTGCATACATGTGGGGGAAGGGGCTAAAATCGATCAAAAGCGGCTCAAAGTGGGCTCAAAACACTTGTTCGTGCACCCCCAATGGTCCAGGATCACTTTTGGAAAAACGCGTTTTTGACCCATTTTTCACCCATTTTTGCTCCCAAAACGGCCCCTTTTCAAGGCATTTTGGGATTTTCGAGGGCCAAAATCCGTCCCAATGGGCTCAAAATGGGCTAAGAACACTTGTCTGAGCATCCGAAATGGTTCAAAATCACTTTTGGAAAAACGTGTTTTTGACCCATTTTTGACCCTTTTTTGGTCCCAAAACGGCCCATTTTCAAGGCATTTTGGGATTTTCCATGGCCCAAAACGCGCCACCACGGGCTCAAAACGAGCTGAAAACACTTGTTTGAGCATCCCAAGTGGTCTGGGAACAACTTTGGAAAAAATGTTTTTTTTTGCCCCGGAGACCCTGGTGGACCCACCGGTGGCCCCCGCCGTGCGCGGGCCGGGCTGCCCTCCGGCTGTACCAAGTGACCACTGGTACGGGTGTCTAGGCGTCCGTTTGGGCGATTCTCAGGCTTGGAAACCACAAAAAGTGGGGGGTTGCGGGTGGACTAGGTGCCCTCGGAATCGGATTTTGAGCCATGTAGCCCAAGATACGGCCCGTGCTTGGTTTCGGGGTGTTGGTGCACATGGCGCAGATTTTGGGGCTTTTTGGCGCCTTTTTGGGCCGTTTCTCGGACATACCATGGAGTTGAAGGGCACTAGAGGGCTCTCTAACACGGTGAAGTCAAGCCGCACGTGGGCTCTAGCCACCGTTTCCCTTCGTTTGTGCGTTTCACCCGGGTTTGGGGGCTATTTTGGGCGAAAAATGGCTGTTTTTGGCCCAAAACCCCGCAGATTTGGGAGGGCACCTCCCGACTTGGCGCCACCGCCCCGGGCCGCCACCGGTGAGTTTCTGGCTCAAAACTTGGATTTGGCAAGGCCACCACCTAGGCTCCAAGATGGCTACATCGGCAGAAGATCCGAAGCATTGGGGCGGAGCAATGGCCAAAACGGCATGGAGACATGCTTGTTGTTGCTTGTTGCTTGTTGCTTGCTTGTTGTTGTTGTTAGCTAGATTTAAGGGGAGAGGGGTGTAGTAATATATACATATAGTATAGTATATAGTTCCATGAGCTACCACCGCCGGCCACGGTCAGCGGAGCCATAGTAGCGACCGACGCTGGCACCGCCCTGGCAGGGATGGCAATGGCTCTCGCATATGAGTCGGGCATTTCCGTCGCCTTGGTCCCACAAAAGGGCGGCCCGGCCGGCGATGCCGTCATGGACTAGACGTCAATGCCCATGCCCCGTACTGCGCCCACGTGCACATGGCAGGAATACCCTTCAAAAGGGACCTCTTTGTCCCCTCGGTGTGACTGGCTCTCCGCCACGACCGTGTCGCCTAGGCGGCAGGGCGCCATGTGCAGGGCCTAGGCCAGCAGCCTTTGGCGCAAGTACCGCCCCCACATGTTTAGCCACAGGTACCCCATAGCATGGGCGCCGCTCACCACCGAAGGGCAGAGGGGAGACCTCAATTGTGGTGTTCGGCCCCGCGGCCGCGCTAGGGTCCGCTGCCGCTCGCTGGGTAGCTAGGCTATCTTGGAGAGCCCCAACACCAAGAGGAGGCTCCAAGCATCTACCAGCTTGTCGCCAGCCAGGCGTAGCTGAAGCCAACTCCATAGAGCTTCAGCGGGGGCTCCTCGGAGCATGAAGGGGGCCGGCTTGGTCGGTTGCAGCTGGTGGGCGTATGCACAACAGGAGGGGGCCCAGCCCCTCCACGGTGCATCCCGAATCACTTCGGCCCCCTTGGCGTTGGGGTAATGTTGTACTGGCTGCCCAGAGTAAACCTGGGCTCCTCCCACATGGCCCGGACTGTCATGTCCGGTTGATTGTTGGCCCCACGGCCCCTGTGGGTTGGAGGCCCCGCCTAGAGACACAAGCTCTATCGGTAGAGCAAGCTGAGGCTCTGATGGCCAAGTGGAATCCGAAGTTGCATAGAGTGAACACCCAATTCTAGTGGGATACATCGCCGGATTCTACAGACACGGAAATCCTTTGTTGCATTTTGCCACGCAATGAACTCCCCAAAACAAAATGTGCAGTCCTTGTGGAGGATGAAAGCCCTGGTGACACGCGAGGGCACTTGAAAACATGTGATGTGGAACTAGAGGTCAAGTAAGGTTAAAAAAAGGTCGAACGGGTGGGAAAGGATGTGTCCAAACCGTTTTTGAAAGATTTTGAGTGTCCACTGGCAAGAAGTCCCCCCTTTTGACCAATTCCCATGTAAGTGGCTGCCTTGGTGGAGGCTCAAAATTATCTTCGTCATTTGGTTCTCGGCCCGAGTACAATATGCTGCGGTGTGGTATCCAAGAGTGTGACACGTTCAAAAATACTCTGACCCCACATGTTTTCAATGAACGTGATGCACTTTGCACCATTTGGTTCTTCAACCCTGAGGAGTGTCTTTGTTAGCCCCCACGTTTGTCCACGTGTCCGGATGGATGGTCCGGAAAACAAGCGGATCATTTTGCTAGGCAGTGGGGAGGGGGAGGGGGGGTTATGGGGTTGGTGATCCGCGGATCATTCCTGCGGGGGGGAGGGGGGGTTTATGGACGCCCAGTGATCCGCGGACTACCTACTGCACTTTGCACTTCGATTTGAGTGAGAATCAAGGGCATGCCATGCCCACATTCCATCAACAGGTGCCTAGTTATCACAATGCTTGGACTGCAAATGCAAATAGTGCTGTTTGAATGGCTGTGGGTGTGTGTGTGTGTGTGTGTGTGTGTGTGTGTGTGTGTGTGGATGCGTTCGTCGAATTGTATGATGTGACACTGCACACCGTAATGAGTGTGTTGCCCTCCCGCCAGTTGTACCACAAGGTTGTGTCCCATATGCAGAAGTGTGCGCTCACATGTGGGGATGTGCAAAGCGACATTCCCTACAGTGATAGAGGGATGCTGATTGGTGTGAAGTGCGGGTTGGTTGATGCGTTGAGTGTGTTGCATGGCACGCCACACCAATGGATCACCCCACCATGTGCAAACTGACTTTTCACTCATGGCCAATGCACAATGGATACATCAACTTCATGACACCTCTTCGGCCTCCACAGCTGGAAGCTGGGGCACACAAGAGAACCCAGTAGGATGCATCACACTTGATCCCTCTATTATCTATGTATTCCCCCCATTCAAGAACATCCTGTTCATTACCAATAAACCAAGTATTTACCAGCTTGTTCAGAGCGTACGTAGTGACCTAGTGTGGCATGCAAGTACAAAGCAAAGAAATGATCCACCAATTTGATCTTTAGAAAAAATGATCCAACACCTAGTGTAGTATGCAAGTACAAAGCAATGAACTCCACCTACTCATCTTCAAAAATATCATCCAAAAATTTCACGTCCCCCCAAAAAAAGGAAAAGCAGAGGCACAAAAAGGCACACAAAATTGGTCCAACAATCCATCCAAAAAGAAAAAGTACGAGGAAAATGGTTCAAAGTTTAGGCAAGGCACATAAAATTGATCCACAAATCCACAAGAACATCGGCGCATAGTATAGTGGGCAAAATGGTCCAAGAATGACCCATGGGGGATCACCACCCCCAAACTCCCCCCCCTCCCCCTCTGCTAGTGTTTGGATCAAACATTATCCAGATCACCCCCAACCCCCCCCCCCCCAACTACCTGCCGCATAAAGGCTACTAGGTCCGGAAGCTTCACAAGCAAAACATTATTCGTTCCTTCATGCCCATTGTGCCCCCGTTATTGGCAACCATGGAACTGCACAAAAAGGGAACACCAAGTGCTGCATGAAAACCACCATGTAAAGAAAAAGCGTAAAATGCTCTATCGCGGTGTAGAAAATACACACATGCATGTATGTATGTGCGTGGTTCACGTGCGGTTGTCATCTGTGGCTAGGTTTGTGTGGTTGCTGGAGGAAGGACGAGATGGCGAGGCACAAGGCCACACATACCGATCCGGTCGTTGCCCTAAAGACCTAGTCTTGAGATGGTACTTTTTAGCGGCCGCACACACGGCTTGATGCTCGTCAACGGACAAGGAACCGCCGAAGGCCATAGCACTATGAATTGGCTGCACTGATAACTCCTTGATCACACGTTCGAATTGCACATACTTGTCATGGAGCAAACCGTCGCGCGGATCTATACGCAATTCGCCCTGAGGGTGGCACACAAAAGGTGGCTTGCGTGGGCGTGGGCGTGGAGTAGCATGTGGGCGTGGAGACAATTCCTATACCTAGCTACACGACAACTTAAACCGCCGCATGAGTGCATCACCATGCGACACAGCGAAAGATGCCCACGAAAAAATGTTGCACACACCACCGCAACGAGCCCATTTCCTACATGGTTACAACACAAGTGGCACCTTAGCATGTGCGAACTTGCACCGAGCTCCATATTGACATGTTCCTTCCGTAAACATGGTGCAAAGCCGGACCTTACTCAAATCGGACGTTTCTTGTTTTCCCCCACGTGGTGTAGTGACCCCCGCCGCCCGGGGTTGGCGAACGCTTTTGGAGGGCGAAAGTCCACGTTTTTCGGACAAATTGTCGCCGGACGGAACAAAGCGGCTCCTGTGCTCGACCTCTTCTGTCGGAGCTCGACGGTGTACTGCACTATCGGTCGGGTTCACCAGTTGTAGATCGGGCGAGAGCAACTCCTCCGTCGTCCGCTCAATGTAGCGACGTAGGAAAGCCGTCCATAGAAGAAGCTTCTTTCGGTGCGCCGGCTTCATATTGGTCTTTTGTAAGTCACCATCACCCAAATACAATAACGTATTCAAAGATTCACAATGCAGCGCAATTCGTAGGGTGGGTTCATATCCTTGCAAGCCAACGCAGGCCAATACGTCACTGATGGGATTGACTGCGTTGATCATGGTTTTCTAAGCATCATAAGCAGAAGAGACGGCTCGTCACATCAAATCAAAGTTCGAACACACCGCCTTGGGAGCATTTGAGAAACTACTGGTGTAGCTAGTCCTAGTTGTGCGCAAAACAGCAACACCCATTACACATAAGGGAAACCTCGCCCCTTAGACTACCTCACACACTCGTGCACGCAAAAAACTTGGTACCTAGTTTCAGTGTGCCTCATGTGCCATGGGAAGGTCTCGAAAACTGTTCCAACTTCGGTCGACTTCATTCCGTTGAATCCGTCAAACTCAGTTCTTATTAATCCCAGTTGGCGTTGAGGTCAAAACTCCGAAAACGAACGGAGAGCTCCTACATGAGTGGGCTAAATAATGTTACGGAACTAGAAAGAGCCATGCTATGCTCTGCGTTGGTTAACCCAACCTGATCAAAAAAGCCCACTCAACGAAGTTGTTGGAGAAAATCAACTTTGCCATGGAGAACGACCCTCAGGCTTGGTTCAAAGTGTCTCGAATGTTTCCATGAGTGCCCAATAGGGGCATGGACCGGGGGTCGCTCATTGTCGTCCGTGGCACACCCCCGTCGCCCTCTCTTTAGTTGTCCCCTTTAGCTCCCAAGGAGCTAGTCCCATGCGGCTCCTCAGGTCAATCCCCTAACTAGGGGACTTTTTCTTCTAGGGGATGTGAACGGAGACTTCGACGACTTTTTACCATGAGGCTTAGAGGTTGGGCACACACAATGGATAATAACGAAGTCACAAGTAAGTAGACCACATACTCAACATAAATTTTGTCATTCGACTTTGCGTTCACGTTGCAGCATGTGCTTTCAATATTTGTCCATACCACTGATGTCTTGAAATTTACTTATGGACTTGAATGCCAAACATTTGCATTTTTTCGAATGCATGCACTCAGAAACAAACCAAAAAAAGAAAAATCAGAGCTGAATACGATCTTGGCCCCGTACATTCGGTTTCTACTACCACTACTGCTGCTGCTACTACCACTACTACCCATCCCTCTCTCATGCGGGCCGATTCCACACATCCCCCTCCCACACGAGCCAATCCAATGACCAAAACCAAGTCGCGCATGCACTGACCATAGGATGTAGCGGCAAATTTGCACATTCAACTCACTTCAGTCAGTGCCATGTGATTGTTCATGTCCATTGTGCCCATTGATTGATATGTACCTACTTGCAACCATTTTTGTGAAATCGCAACTGAATTATATTTGAAAAACTCTGCTTGGAACAACCTCATGTGCTGTGCAACGGGACGCGAGCTGACCATCCGCTTTCGTCCAAATGGGCATCAAAATTGCGATGTCTTGGAATTTTGCACGTGTTGGGGAACTTGAGGATAGAGGGTTGCATTGGCTTGCATCGGCACTCGGTGTCGAGATGCTGCCTTGTCTTTTTCCTTCCAAACATGTCACAATGTGAGAAGAGAAAAGGCTTTTGTATCCCTTGTGACATGTAGGTATGTAGCTTCGTTCTACAAAAAGACCAAAGCAGATTGCTCTGCTCTCAGATATGCCTTGTTGCCTTCGCTCCATTCACTTCCTCCCCTGTTTACGTGCGGAGCAGGCTCACGGTAAGTCCGCGCGCCTGATACGAGGAAAAAATCTCCCTTTCGCTGGCAGACCGGCAACACCGAGTGCAGCGCAGCGCATGAAGTGTGCTTCCTGCCTTCCTGCTGACTCTAGCAGGTAACTTTTTCCAATAAGCACCAAGAGACAAAACCGGAAGGGCTCCCGGCGCTTGCCCTCTTCCTTCGCAGCTTGTCCAAAAGACGACCAACGACCAACACACCTGTCCCAAAGCTCCGCCTCGAGAGTGTGCACCAAGGTGGTAACTACGACAAGCAGGTTGCTGCACTCCGCTGTTGCAACTCTCGTGGGCAAATCCGCCGCCTCTGCATGAACTACATGAACGTCTGAACCCCCCAAAAAACCCCTTGTGCACCAGTCCACTCTTGCGTACTCTAGGACGCACACCCGCACACGCGGTCAACAGTGCAGAATGAAGCCAAAGGTGTTGTGACGGTCGCATATCGCAGTCGCACATGAGAAGTCGCATCCCTCAACAGTAGATGAGAAGTGATCCAGAAGGGAAGACACGTACGCTGCAGTCCCCAAATAGCCCAGGTGAGATTGGAGCACGCAGTCAAACTACCAATTAGCCATATCTTTGACGGTAGGTTCGGTCCAGTGCTATGGCTTGCCATGCCTTAACCCAAACGTGCTATGCCTTGCCATGCCTTGACCCAAAAGAATGCCTTGCCATGCCATGACCCAAACGTGCTATGCTTTGCCATGCCTTGACTCAAATGTGCTATGCCTTGACACGCCTTGAGCCGAAACGTGCTATGCCTTGCCATGCCTTGACCCAAAAGTGCTATTGCGTGCCATGCCTTGACCCAGAAGTGAGGCCCCAAGGCGCACATAAGAGTCGACACATAATAATAGCATAGTTGTAGCACAGGTAATGAGGGGAAGCTCCTTTGTCCCTTCGTTTTCAGTGACAACTTGGCAACTCGGTTGCCGGCGCTAGCGGAGTGAGCTGCTGCAGAGCAGATAGATTGCCCTAACGACGGGACCTGCATGCTTGAAGACTGCATCTCTTATCACTCACAGGGTATTTTGTCCGTCTACATTTGCACGAGGTGATATGATACACCTTAACCAGATGCCGGGATTCATCCGGTTTCTGCTCTGGACTAGCTTTATGTGCCTAGCAGCTGCAGATACACTTGCCGGTTTCGACACTACGACAGTGGTAAGAGAACATGCTCAAATTGATCTCGACCAGCAGGAGTTTGCGAGGTTATTGAAAGCTGCTGAATGGGCGAAGGCACTGGCCCTGTACGAGAGCGGCCAGCACTCGAGCAAGAGCACTGGTCTGCGCACGTTGCAGGGGTTCTCGACCGCAATCAGTGCAATCAAGGCCGCGGCACCGTTGTATCAACAATTTGTGAGCTACTACGACTCCACCACGTATGCAGATGATTTTGTCCGTGCAGCACTGCTGGGGACGGGGCCGTTTGTTGGCAAGCCTGATGTGATGCGGGAGGAGAGTGCCAACAAGGGATCTGCGTATGGGAACAGCTGGATGTACGTGGTGCTGGAGCTGGAGGATGCCATCGCCGACTGCAAGACCGGAAGGCTCGCAGACAACGACATGGGGGTCCATGCCTTGGATGAGGCGTGGGCGTTCTACGTGGGATCCCTGGAGGGCAGCGATGGCAGTGGATCCGGTGTGCAGCCCTACTCGCTTGCCGAGAAGCGGTGTCAGAACTTCCGGACGTGCAGTGGTACTGATGGTATCAGCGGAGAAGCGACTGTGAACCAAATGCTGAGGCAGCACTTCGAGGTATTGCGAGGGCAGCTGACTTCTGGGCTGTGCGATGAGGCCCGGACCACCGTGACGGGCATTGTGCAACAGATGGCCGTGCCGATGATGCAGGGCATGCTGCGGTATGCGTACAAGGCGGATCCTGCCAACGGCATCAGCGGGCCTAAGCCGATTGCCGAGGGCTGGTCGTTTGCACGCGGAGTGTTGCCACAGATCCATTCATGCAGTCCCAGTGCAGCAGCATTGGTGCGTCGGAACATGGACATGAGTGCAACGGCGGCGGTTGCGGACGGATACCGGGCTGTGAAACAGGCCGTGGAGTCGGTGTACGGATGCATGGGGATCAGCTGTGCGGCTGTGGGGGGCCTCCTGGATGAGAATAATGCGAATGCGTATTATCCAGGCATGGAGCCCTGCCACGGTCCACTGGCAGGGTACGCAGCTGCAACGGACGTCACGGAACACGCTCGCATTGACCTTGATCAGGCCGAGTTGGAGAAGTTTGTGGATGCGTCCCCGCCGCAGTGGAGCCAGGCCTTGGACATCTACACACGTGGGGCTCATTCTCAGAAGAGCCAGGGTCTGCGGACGCTTGCAGGGTTCTCCACAGGGATCAGCGCTGGCAAGGCGGATGCGCCGCTGTATCAACAGTTTGTGAGCTACTACAAGTCCGCAACGTACGCTGATGAGTTTGTGCGGGCGGCCCTGGGTGGGACCGGGGAGTTTGCCCAGGCAGCTGACGTGATGCGTGCGGAGTGTGCGAACAAGGGATCGCAGTACGGCAACACGTGGATGTACGTGATTCTGGAGATGGAAGACGCGCTTGACGACTGCCGAGCAGGCAATCTGCAGGCCAACGACCGTGGTGTGCATGCATGGGACGAGGCGTGGGTGTTCTACGCCGGATCACTGGAGGGCATTGCGGGATCCGGGGCAGGAGTACAGCCGTATGCGTTGGCGGAGAAGCGGTGTGTGAACTTCGGGACCTGCACGGGAGCCGGTGGAGTGTCTGGCACGTCGCAGGTGAACCGGCGGCTCCTACAGCTGTTCCAGGAGGGCCAGGGGTTGTTGGCAGCGGGCCGTTGTGACGAGGCAGCCTCCGTGTATACGCAGATCAGCCAGACAATGGCTGTGCCGATGATGCAGGGCATGCTGCGATATGCGTACAAGGCGGACCCTGTCAATGGCATCAGCGGCCCCAAGGAGATTGCTGAGGGCTGGGCGTTTGCACGCGGATTGTTGCCTCAGATCCATGGCTGCGATGCCGATGCGGCAGCATTGGTGGAGCGCAACATGGACATCAGTGCGGCAACTCCAGTTGCCGACGGGTACCGTGCTGTGAAACAGGCTGTGGAGTCGGTGTACGGATGCATGGGGATCAGCTGTGCAGATGTTGGAGGACTCCTGCAGCAAAATGGTGAATACTACGGAGGAATGGCACCCTGTGGATACACGCTGGCATCGTTTTTGCTGACGACGGATGTGGTGCAGCATGCACGGATGGATCTGGACCAGCAGGAGTTTGCGAGGTTATTGAAAGCTGCTGAATGGGGGAAGGCACTGGCCCTGTACGAGAGCGGCCAGCACTCGAGCAAGAGCACTGGTCTGCGCACGTTGCAGGGGTTCTCGACCGCAATCAGTGCAATCAAGGCCGCGGCACCGTTGTATCAACAATTTGTGCGCTACTACGACTCCACCACGTATGCAGATGATTTTGTCCGTGCAGCACTGCTGGGGACGGGGCCGTTTGTTGGCAAGCCTGACGTGATGCGGGAGGAGAGTGCCAACAAGGGATCTGCGTATGGAAACAGCTGGATGTACGTGGTGCTGGAGCTGGAGGATGCCATCGCTGACTGCAAGACCGGAAGGCTTGCGAACAACGACATGGGGGTCCATGCCTTGGATGAGGCGTGGGCGTTCTACGTGGGATCCCTGGAGGGCAGCGATGGCAGTGGATCCGGTGTGCAGCCCTACTCGCTTGCCGAGAAGCGGTGTCAGAACTTCCGGACGTGCAGTGGTGCGGATGGTATCAGCGGAGAAGCGACTGTGAACCAAATGCTGAGGCAGCACTTCGAGGTGTTGCGAGGGCAGCTGACTTCTGGGCTGTGCGATGAGGCCCGGACCACCGTGACGGGCATTGTGCAACAGATGGCCGTGCCGATGATGCAGGGCATGCTGCGGTATGCGTACAAGGCGGATCCTGCCAACGGCATCAGCGGGCCTAAGCCGATTGCCGAGGGCTGGTCGTTTGCACGCGGAGTGTTGCCACAGATCCATTCATGCAGTCCCAGTGCAGCAGCATTGGTGCGTCGGAACATGGACATGAGTGCAACGGCGGCGGTTGCGGACGGATACCGGGCTGTGAAACGGGCCGTGGAGTCGGTGTACGGATGCATGGGGATCAGCTGTGCGGCTGTGGGGGGCCTCCTGGATGAGAATAATGCGAATGCGTATTATCCAGGCATGGAGCCCTGCCACGGTCCACTGGCAGGGTACGCAGCTGCAACGGACGTCACGGAACACGCTCGCATTGACCTTGATCAGGCCGAGTTGGAGAAGTTTGTGGATGCGTCCCCGCCGCAGTGGAGCCAGGCCTTGGACATCTACACACGTGGGGCTCATTCTCAGAAGAGCCAGGGTCTGCGGACGCTTGCAGGGTTCTCCACAGGGATCAGCATTGGCAAGGCGGATGCGCCACTGTATCAACAGTTTGTGAGCTACTACAAGTCCGCAACGTACGCTGATGAGTTTGTGCGGGCGGCCCTGGGTGGGACCGGGGAGTTTGCCCAGGCAGCTGACGTGATGCGTGCGGAGTGTGCGAACAAGGGATCGCAGTACGGCAACACGTGGATGTACGTGATTCTGGAGATGGAAGACGCGCTTGACGACTGCCGAGCAGGCAATCTGCAGGCCAACGACCGTGGTGTGCATGCATGGGACGAGGCGTGGGTGTTCTACGCCGGATCACTGGAGGGCATTGCGGGATCCGGGGCAGGAGTACAGCCGTATGCGTTGGCGGAGAAGCGGTGTGTGAACTTCGGGACCTGCACGGGAGCCGGTGGAGTGTCTGGCACGTCGCAGGTGAACCGGCGGCTCCTACAGCTGTTCCAGGAGGGCCAGGGGTTGTTGGCAGCGGGCCGTTGTGACGAGGCAGCCTCCGTGTATACGCAGATCAGCCAGACAATGGCTGTGCCGATGATGCAGGGCATGCTGCGATATGCGTACAAGGCGGACCCTGTTAATGGCATCAGCGGCCCCAAGGAGATTGCTGAGGGCTGGGCGTTTGCACGCGGATTGTTGCCTCAGATCCATGGCTGCGATGCCAATGCGGCAGCATTGGTGGAGCGCAACATGGACATCAGTGCGGCAACTCCAGTTGCCGACGGGTACCGTGCTGTGAAACAGGCTGTGGAGTCGGTGTACGGATGCATGGGGATCAGCTGTGCAGATGTTGGAGGACTCCTGCAGCAAAATGGTGAATACTACGGAGGAATGGCACCCTGTGGATACACGCTGGCATCGTTTTTGCTGACGACGGATGTGGTGCAGCATGCACGGATGGATCTGGACCAGCAGGAGTTTGCGAGGTTATTGAAAGCTGCTGAATGGGGGAAGGCACTGGCCCTGTACGAGAGCGGCCAGCACTCGAGCAAGAGCACTGGACTGCGCACGTTGCAGGGGTTCTCGACCGCAATCAGTGCAATCAAGGCCGCGGCACCGTTGTATCAACAATTTGTGCGCTACTACGACTCCACCACGTATGCAGATGATTTTGTCCGTGCAGCACTGCTGGGGACGGGGCCGTTTGTTGGCGAGCCTGACGTGATGCGGGAGGAGAGTGCCAACAAGGGGTCTGCGTATGGGAACAGCTGGATGTACGTGGTGCTGGAGCTGGAGGATGCCATCGCTGACTGCAAGACCGGAAGGCTTGCGAACAACGACATGGGGGTCCATGCCTTGGATGAGGCGTGGGCGTTCTACGTGGGATCCCTGGAGGGCAGCGATGGCAGTGGATCCGGTGTGCAGCCCTACTCGCTTGCCGAGAAGCGGTGTCAGAACTTCCGGACGTGCAGTGGTACTGATGGTATCAGCGGAGAAGCGACTGTGAACCAAATGCTGAGGCAGCACTTCGAGGTATTGCGAGGGCAGCTGACTTCTGGGCTGTGCGATGAGGCCCGGACCACCGTGACGGGCATTGTGCAACAGATGGCCGTGCCGATGATGCAGGGCATGCTGCGGTATGCGTACAAGGCGGATCCTGCCAACGGCATCAGCGGGCCTAAGCCGATTGCCGAGGGCTGGTCGTTTGCACGCGGAGTGTTGCCACAGATCCATTCATGCAGTCCCAGTGCAGCAGCATTGGTGCGTCGGAACATGGACATGAGTGCAACGGCGGCGGTTGCGGACGGATACCGGGCTGTGAAACAGGCCGTGGAGTCGGTGTACGGATGCATGGGGATCAGCTGTGCGGCTGTGGGGGGCCTCCTGGATGAGAATAATGCGAATGCGTATTATCCAGGCATGGAGCCCTGCCACGGTCCACTGGCAGGGTACGCAGCTGCAACGGACGTCACGGAACACGCTCGCATTGACCTTGATCAGGCCGAGTTGGAGAAGTTTGTGGATGCGTCCCCGCCGCAGTGGAGCCAGGCCTTGGACATCTACACACGTGGGGCTCATTCTCAGAAGAGCCAGGGCCTGCGGACGCTTGCAGGGTTCTCCACAGGGATCAGCGCTGGCAAGGCGGATGCGCCGCTGTATCAACAGTTTGTGAGCTACTACAAGTCCGCAACGTACGCTGATGAGTTTGTGCGGGCGGCCCTGGGTGGGACCGGGGAGTTTGCCCAGGCAGCTGACGTGATGCGTGCGGAGTGTGCGAACAAGGGATCGCAGTACGGCAACACGTGGATGTACGTGATTCTGGAGATGGAAGACGCGCTTGACGACTGCCGAGCAGGCAATCTGCAGGCCAACGACCGTGGTGTGCATGCATGGGACGAGGCGTGGGTGTTCTACGCCGGATCACTGGAGGGCATTGCGGGATCCGGGGCAGGAGTACAGCCGTATGCGTTGGCGGAGAAGCGGTGTGTGAACTTCGGGACCTGCACGGGAGCCGGTGGAGTGTCTGGCACGTCGCAGGTGAACCGGCGGCTCCTACAGCTGTTCCAGGAGGGCCAGGGGTTGTTGGCAGCGGGCCGTTGTGACGAGGCAGCCTCCGTGTATACGCAGATCAGCCAGACAATGGCTGTGCCGATGATGCAGGGCATGCTGCGATATGCGTACAAGGCGGACCCTGTCAATGGCATCAGCGGCCCCAAGGAGATTGCTGAGGGCTGGGCGTTTGCACGCGGATTGTTGCCTCAGATCCATGGCTGCGATGCCAATGCGGCAGCATTGGTGGAGCGCAACATGGACATCAGTGCGGCAACTCCAGTTGCCGACGGGTACCGTGCTGTGAAACAGGCTGTGGAGTCGGTGTACGGATGCATGGGGATCAGCTGTGCAGATGTTGGAGGACTCCTGCAGCAAAATGGTGAATACTACGGAGGAATGGCACCCTGTGGATACACGCTGGCATCGTTTTTGCTGACGACGGATGTGGTGCAGCATGCACGGATGGATCTGGACCAGCAGGAGTTTGCGAGGTTATTGAAAGCTGCTGAATGGGGGAAGGCACTGGCCCTGTACGAGAGCGGCCAGCACTCGAGCAAGAGCACTGGACTGCGCACGTTGCAGGGGTTCTCGACCGCAATCAGTGCAATCAAGGCCGCGGCACCGTTGTATCAACAATTTGTGCGCTACTACGACTCCACCACGTATGCAGATGATTTCGTCCGTGCAGCACTGCTGGGGACGGGGCCGTTTGTTGGCAAGCCTGACGTGATGCGGGAGGAGAGTGCCAACAAGGGATCTGCGTATGGAAACAGCTGGATGTACGTCGTGCTGGAGCTGGAGGATGCCATCGCTGACTGCAAGACCGGAAGGCTTGCGAACAACGACATGGGGGTCCATGCCTTGGATGAGGCGTGGGCGTTCTACGTGGGATCCCTGGAGGGCAGCGATGGCAGTGGATCCGGTGTGCAGCCCTACTCGCTTGCCGAGAAGCGGTGTCAGAACTTCCGGACGTGCAGTGGTGCGGATGGTATCAGCGGAGAAGCGACTGTGAACCAAATGCTGAGGCAGCACTTCGAGGTGTTGCGAGGGCAGCTGACTTCTGGGCTGTGCGATGAGGCCCGGACCACCGTGACGGGCATTGTGCAACAGATGGCCGTGCCGATGATGCAGGGCATGCTGCGGTATGCGTACAAGGCGGATCCTGCCAACGGCATCAGCGGGCCTAAGCCGATTGCCGAGGGCTGGTCGTTTGCACGCGGAGTGTTGCCACAGATCCATTCATGCAGTCCCAGTGCAGCAGCATTGGTGCGTCGGAACATGGACATGAGTGCAACGGCGGCGGTTGCGGACGGATACCGGGCTGTGAAACGGGCCGTGGAGTCGGTGTACGGATGCATGGGGATCAGCTGTGCGGCTGTGGGGGGCCTCCTGGATGAGAATAATGCGAATGCGTATTATCCAGGCATGGAGCCCTGCCACGGTCCACTGGCAGGGTACGCAGCTGCAACGGACGTCACGGAACACGCTCGCATTGACCTTGATCAGGCCGAGTTGGAGAAGTTTGTGGATGCGTCCCCGCCGCAGTGGAGCCAGGCCTTGGACATCTACACACGTGGGGCTCATTCTCAGAAGAGCCAGGGTCTGCGGACGCTTGCAGGGTTCTCCACAGGGATCAGCGCTGGCAAGGCGGATGCGCCGCTGTATCAACAGTTTGTGAGCTACTACAAGTCCGCAACGTACGCTGATGAGTTTGTGCGGGCGGCCCTGGGTGGGACCGGGGAGTTTGCCCAGGCAGCTGACGTGATGCGTGCGGAGTGTGCGAACAAGGGATCGCAGTACGGCAACACGTGGATGTACGTGATTCTGGAGATGGAAGACGCGCTTGACGACTGCCGAGCAGGCAATCTACAGGCCAACGACCGTGGTGTGCATGCATGGGACGAGGCGTGGGTGTTCTACGCCGGATCACTGGAGGGCATTGCGGGATCCGGGGCAGGAGTACAGCCGTATGCGTTGGCGGAGAAGCGGTGTGTGAACTTCGGGACCTGCACGGGAGCCGGTGGAGTGTCTGGCACGTCGCAGGTGAACCGGCGGCTCCTACAGCTGTTCCAGGAGGGCCAGGGGTTGTTGGCAGCGGGCCGTTGTGACGAGGCAGCCTCCGTGTATACGCAGATCAGCCAGACAATGGCTGTGCCGATGATGCAGGGCATGCTGCGATATGCGTACAAGGCGGACCCTGTCAATGGCATCAGCGGCCCCAAGGAGATTGCTGAGGGCTGGGCGTTTGCACGCGGATTGTTGCCTCAGATCCATGGCTGCGATGCCAATGCGGCAGCATTGGTGGAGCGCAACATGGACATCAGTGCGGCAACTCCAGTTGCCGACGGCTACCGTGCTGTGAAACAGGCTGTGGAGTCGGTGTACGGATGCATGGGGATCAGCTGTGCAGATGTTGGAGGACTCCTGCAGCAAAATGGTGAATACTACGGAGGAATGGCACCCTGTGGATACACGCTGGCATCGTTTTTGCTGACGACGGATGTGGTGCAGCATGCACGGATGGATCTGGACCAGCAGGAGTTTGCGAGGTTATTGAAAGCTGCTGAATGGGGGAAGGCACTGGCCCTGTACGAGAGCGGCCAGCACTCGAGCAAGAGCACTGGTCTGCGCACGTTGCAGGGGTTCTCGACCGCAATCAGTGCAATCAAGGCCGCGGCACCGTTGTATCAACAATTTGTGCGCTACTACGACTCCACCACGTATGCAGATGATTTTGTCCGTGCAGCACTGCTGGGGACGGGGCCGTTTGTTGGCAAGCCTGACGTGATGCGGGAGGAGAGTGCCAACAAGGGGTCTGCGTATGGGAACAGCTGGATGTACGTGGTGCTGGAGCTGGAGGATGCCATCGCTGACTGCAAGACCGGAAGGCTTGCGAACAACGACATGGGGGTCCATGCCTTGGATGAGGCGTGGGCGTTCTACGTGGGATCCCTGGAGGGCAGCGATGGCAGTGGATCCGGTGTGCAGCCCTACTCGCTTGCCGAGAAGCGGTGTCAGAACTTCCGGACGTGCAGTGGTACTGATGGTATCAGCGGAGAAGCGACTGTGAACCAAATGCTGAGGCAGCACTTCGAGGTATTGCGAGGGCAGCTGACTTCTGGGCTGTGCGATGAGGCCCGGACCACCGTGACGGGCATTGTGCAACAGATGGCCGTGCCGATGATGCAGGGCATGCTGCGGTATGCGTACAAGGCGGATCCTGCCAACGGCATCAGCGGGCCTAAGCCGATTGCCGAGGGCTGGTCGTTTGCACGCGGAGTGTTGCCACAGATCCATTCATGCAGTCCCAGTGCAGCAGCATTGGTGCGTCGGAACATGGACATGAGTGCAACGGCGGCGGTTGCGGACGGATACCGGGCTGTGAAACAGGCCGTGGAGTCGGTGTACGGATGCATGGGGATCAGCTGTGCGGCTGTGGGGGGCCTCCTGGATGAGAATAATGCGAATGCGTATTATCCAGGCATGGAGCCCTGCCACGGTCCACTGGCAGGGTACGCAGCTGCAACGGACGTCACGGAACACGCTCGCATTGACCTTGATCAGGCCGAGTTGGAGAAGTTTGTGGATGCGTCCCCGCCGCAGTGGAGCCAGGCCTTGGACATCTACACACGTGGGGCTCATTCTCAGAAGAGCCAGGGTCTGCGGACGCTTGCAGGGTTCTCCACAGGGATCAGCGCTGGCAAGGCGGATGCGCCGCTGTATCAACAGTTTGTGAGCTACTACAAGTCCGCAACGTACGCTGATGAGTTTGTGCGGGCGGCCCTGGGTGGGACCGGGGAGTTTGCCCAGGCAGCTGACGTGATGCGTGCGGAGTGTGCGAACAAGGGATCGCAGTACGGCAACACATGGATGTACGTGATTCTGGAGATGGAAGACGCGCTTGACGACTGCCGAGCAGGCAATCTGCAGGCCAACGACCGTGGTGTGCATGCATGGGACGAGGCGTGGGTGTTCTACGCCGGATCACTGGAGGGCATTGCGGGATCCGGAGCTGGAGTACAGCCGTATGCGTTGGCGGAGAAGCGGTGTGTGAACTTCGGGACCTGCACGGGAGCCGGTGGAGTGTCTGGCACGTCGCAGGTGAACCGGCGGCTCCTACAGCTGTTCCAGGAGGGCCAGGGGTTGTTGGCAGCGGGCCGTTGTGACGAGGCAGCCTCCGTGTATACGCAGATCAGCCAGACAATGGCTGTGCCGATGATGCAGGGCATGCTGCGATATGCGTACAAGGCGGACCCTGTCAATGGCATCAGCGGCCCCAAGGAGATTGCTGAGGGCTGGGCGTTTGCACGCGGATTGTTGCCTCAGATCCATGGCTGCGATGCCAATGCGGCAGCATTGGTGGAGCGCAACATGGACATCAGTGCGGCAACTCCAGATGCCGACGGGTACCGTGCTGTGAAACTGGCTGTGGAGTCGGTGTACGGATGCATGGGGATCAGCTGTGCAGATGTTGGAGGACTCCTGCAGCAAAATGGTGAATACTACGGAGGAATGGCACCCTGTGGATACACGCTGGCATCGTTTTTGCTGACGACGGATGTGGTGCAGCATGCACGGATGGATCTGGACCAGCAGGAGTTTGCGAGGTTATTGAAAGCTGCTGAATGGGGGAAGGCACTGGCTCTGTACGAGAGCGGCCAGCACTCGAGCAAGAGCACTGGACTGCGCACGTTGCAGGGGTTCTCGACCGCAATCAGTGCAATCAAGGCCGCGGCACCGTTGTATCAACAATTTGTGCGCTACTACGACTCCACCACGTATGCAGATGATTTCGTCCGTGCAGCACTGCTGGGGACGGGGCCGTTTGTTGGCAAGCCTGACGTGATGCGGGAGGAGAGTGCCAACAAGGGGTCTGCGTATGGGAACAGCTGGATGTACGTGGTGCTGGAGCTGGAGGATGCCATCGCTGACTGCAAGACCGGAAGGCTTGCGAACAACGACATGGGGGTCCATGCCTTGGATGAGGCATGGGCGTTCTACGTGGGATCCCTGGAGGGCAGCGATGGCAGTGGATCCGGTGTGCAGCCCTACTCGCTTGCCGAGAAGCGGTGTCAGAACTTCCGGACGTGCAGTGGTGCGGATGGTATCAGCGGAGAAGCGACTGTGAACCAAATGCTGAGGCAGCACTTCGAGGTATTGCGAGGGCAGCTGACTTCTGGGCTGTGCGATGAGGCCCGGACCACCGTGACGGGCATTGTGCAACAGATGGCCGTGCCGATGATGCAGGGCATGCTGCGGTATGCGTACAAGGCGGATCCTGCCAACGGCATCAGCGGGCCTAAGCCGATTGCTGAGGGCTGGTCGTTTGCACGCGGAGTGTTGCCACAGATCCATTCATGCAGTCCCAGTGCAGCAGCATTGGTGCGTCGGAACATGGACATGAGTGCAACGGCGGCGGTTGCGGACGGATACCGGGCTGTGAAACAGGCCGTGGAGTCGGTGTACGGATGCATGGGGATCAGCTGTGCGGCTGTGGGGGGCCTCCTGGATGAGAATAATGCGAATGCGTATTATCCAGGCATGGAGCCCTGCCACGGTCCACTGGCAGGTTACGCAGCTGCAACGGACGTCACGGAACACGCTCGCATTGACCTTGATCAGGCCGAGTTGGAGAAGTTTGTGGATGCGTCCCCGCCGCAGTGGAGCCAGGCCTTGGACATCTACACACGTGGGGCTCATTCTCAGAAGAGCCAGGGTCTGCGGACGCTTGCAGGGTTCTCCACAGGGATCAGCGCTGGCAAGGCGGATGCGCCGCTGTATCAACAGTTTGTGAGCTACTACAAGTCCGCAACGTACGCTGATGAGTTTGTGCGGGCGGCCCTGGGTGGGACCGGGGAGTTTGCCCAGGCAGCTGACGTGATGCGTGCGGAGTGTGCGAACAAGGGATCGCAGTACGGCAACACGTGGATGTACGTGATTCTGGAGATGGAAGACGCGCTTGACGACTGCCGAGCAGGCAATCTGCAGGCCAACGACCGTGGTGTGCATGCATGGGACGAGGCGTGGGTGTTCTACGCCGGATCACTGGAGGGCATTGCGGGATCCGGGGCAGGAGTACAGCCGTATGCGTTGGCGGAGAAGCGGTGTGTGAACTTCGGGACCTGCACGGGAGCCGGTGGAGTGTCTGGCACGTCGCAGGTGAACCGGCGGCTCCTACAGCTGTTCCAGGAGGGCCAGGGGTTGTTGGCAGCGGGCCGTTGTGACGAGGCAGCCTCCGTGTATACGCAGATCAGCCAGACAATGGCTGTGCCGATGATGCAGGGCATGCTGCGATATGCGTACAAGGCGGACCCTGTTAATGGCATCAGCGGCCCCAAGGAGATTGCTGAGGGCTGGGCGTTTGCACGCGGATTGTTGCCTCAGATCCATGGCTGCGATGCCGATGCGGCAGCATTGGTGGAGCGCAACATGGACATCAGTGCGGCAACTCCAGTTGCCTACGGGTACCGTGCTGTGAAACAGGCTGTGGAGTCGGTGTACGGATGCATGGGGATCAGCTGTGCAGATGTTGGAGGACTCCTGCAGCAAAATGGTGAATACTACGGAGGAATGGCACCCTGTGGATACACGCTGGCATCGTTTTTGCTGACGACGGATGTGGTGCAGCATGCACGGATGGATCTGGACCAGCAGGAGTTTGCGAGGTTATTGAAAGCTGCTGAATGGGGGAAGGCACTGGCCCTGTACGAGAGCGGCCAGCACTCGAGCAAGAGCACTGGACTGCGCACGTTGCAGGGGTTCTCGACCGCAATCAGTGCAATCAAGGCCGCGGCACCGTTGTATCAACAATTTGTGCGCTACTACGACTCCACCACGTATGCAGATGATTTCGTCCGTGCAGCACTGCTGGGGACGGGGCCGTTTGTTGGCAAGCCTGACGTGATGCGGGAGGAGAGTGCCAACAAGGGGTCTGCGTATGGAAACAGCTGGATGTACGTGGTGCTGGAGCTGGAGGATGCCATCGCTGACTGCAAGACCGGAAGGCTTGCGAACAACGACATGGGGGTCCATGCCTTGGATGAGGCATGGGCGTTCTACGTGGGATCCCTGGAGGGCAGCGATGGCAGTGGATCCGGTGTGCAGCCCTACTCGCTTGCCGAGAAGCGGTGTCAGAACTTCCGGACGTGCAGTGGTGCGGATGGTATCAGCGGAGAAGCGACTGTGAACCAAATGCTGAGGCAGCACTTCGAGGTATTGCGAGGGCAGCTGACTTCTGGGCTGTGCGATGAGGCCCGGACCACCGTGACGGGCATTGTGCAACAGTTGGCCGTGCCGATGATGCAGGGCATGCTGCGGTATGCGTACAAGGCGGATCCTGCCAACGGCATCAGCGGGCCTAAGCCGATTGCCGAGGGCTGGTCGTTTGCACGCGGAGTGTTGCCACAGATCCATTCATGCAGTCCCAGTGCAGCAGCATTGGTGCGTCGGAACATGGACATGAGTGCAACGGCGGCGGTTGCGGACGGATACCGGGCTGTGAAACAGGCCGTGGAGTCGGTGTACGGATGCATGGGGATCAGCTGTGCGGCTGTGGGGGGCCTCCTGGATGAGAATAATGCGAATGCGTATTATCCAGGCATGGAGCCCTGCCACGGTCCACTGGCAGGCTACGCAGCTGCAACGGACGTCACGGAACACGCTCGCATTGACCTTGATCAGGCCGAGTTGGAGAAGTTTGTGGATGCGTCCCCGCCGCAGTGGAGCCAGGCCTTGGACATCTACACACGTGGGGCTCATTCTCAGAAGAGCCAGGGTCTGCGGACGCTTGCAGGGTTCTCCACAGGGATCAGCGCTGGCAAGGCGGATGCGCCGCTGTATCAACAGTTTGTGAGCTACTACAAGTCCGCAACGTACGCTGATGAGTTTGTGCGGGCGGCCCTGGGTGGGACCGGGGAGTTTGCCCAGGCAGCTGACGTGATGCGTGCGGAGTGTGCGAACAAGGGATCGCAGTACGGCAACACGTGGATGTACGTGATTCTGGAGATGGAAGACGCGCTTGACGACTGCCGAGCAGGCAATCTGCAGGCCAACGACCGTGGCGTGCATGCATGGGACGAGGCGTGGGTGTTCTACGCCGGATCACTGGAGGGCATTGCGGGATCCGGGGCAGGAGTACAGCCGTATGCGTTGGCGGAGAAGCGGTGTGTGAACTTCGGGACCTGCACGGGAGCCGGTGGAGTGTCTGGCACGTCGCAGGTGAACCGGCGGCTCCTACAGCTGTTCCAGGAGGGCCAGGGGTTGTTGGCAGCGGGCCGTTGTGACGAGGCAGCCTCCGTGTATACGCAGATCAGCCAGACAATGGCTGTGCCGATGATGCAGGGCATGCTGCGATATGCGTACAAGGCGGACCCTGTCAATGGCATCAGCGGCCCCAAGGAGATTGCTGAGGGCTGGGCGTTTGCACGCGGATTGTTGCCTCAGATCCATGGCTGCGATGCCAATGCGGCAGCATTGGTGGAGCGCAACATGGACATCAGTGCGGCAACTCCAGATGCCGACGGGTACCGGGCTGTGAAACAGGCTGTGGAGTCGGTGTACGGATGCATGGGGATCAGCTGTGCAGATGTTGGAGGACTCCTGCAGCAAAATGGTGAATACTACGGAGGAATGGCACCCTGTGGATACACGCTGGCATCGTTTTTGCTGACGACGGATGTGGTGCAGCATGCACGGATGGATCTGGACCAGCAGGAGTTTGCGAGGTTATTGAAAGCTGCTGCATGGGGGAAGGCACTGGCCCTGTACGAGAGCGGCCAGCACTCGAGCAAGAGCACTGGACTGCGCACGTTGCAGGGGTTCTCGACCGCAATCAGTGCAATCAAGGCCGCGGCACCGTTGTATCAACAATTTGTGCGCTACTACGACTCCACCACGTATGCAGATGATTTTGTCCGTGCAGCACTGCTGGGGACGGGGCCGTTTGTTGGCAAGCCTGACGTGATGCGGGAGGAGAGTGCCAACAAGGGGTCTGCGTATGGGAACAGCTGGATGTACGTGGTGCTGGAGCTGGAGGATGCCATCGCTGACTGCAAGACCGGAAGGCTTGCGAACAACGACATGGGGGTCCATGCTTTGGATGAGGCGTGGGCGTTCTACGTGGGATCCCTGGAGGGCAGCGATGGCAGTGGATCCGGTGTGCAGCCCTACTCGCTTGCCGAGAAGCGGTGTCAGAACTTCCGGACGTGCAGTGGTACTGATGGTATCAGCGGAGAAGCGACTGTGAACCAAATGCTGAGGCAGCACTTCGAGGTGTTGCGAGGGCAGCTGACTTCTGGGCTGTGCGATGAGGCCCGGACCACCGTGACGGGCATTGTGCAACAGATGGCCGTGCCGATGATGCAGGGCATGCTGCGGTATGCGTACAAGGCGGATCCTGCCAACGGCATCAGCGGGCCTAAGCCGATTGCTGAGGGCTGGTCGTTTGCACGCGGAGTGTTGCCACAGATCCATTCATGCAGTCCCAGTGCAGCAGCATTGGTGCGTCGGAACATGGACATGAGTGCAGCGGCGGCGGTTGCGGACGGATACCGGGCTGTGAAACGGGCCGTGGAGTCGGTGTACGGATGCATGGGGATCAGCTGTGCGGCTGTGGGGGGCCTCCTGGATGAGAATAATGCGAATGCGTATTATCCAGGCATGGAGCCCTGCCACGGTCCACTGGCAGGGTACGCAGCTGCAACGGACGTCACGGAACACGCTCGCATTGACCTTGATCAGGCCGAGTTGGAGAAGTTTGTGGATGCGTCCCCGCCGCAGTGGAGCCAGGCCTTGGACATCTACACACGTGGGGCTCATTCTCAGAAGAGCCAGGGTCTGCGGACGCTTGCAGGGTTCTCCACAGGGATCAGCGCTGGCAAGGCGGATGCGCCGCTGTATCAACAGTTTGTGAGCTACTACGACTCCACCACGTATGCAGATGATTTTGTCCGTGTAGCACTGCTGGGGACGGGGCCGTTTGTTGGCAAACCTGACGTGATGCGTGCGGAGTGTGCGAACAAGGGATCTGCGTATGGGAACAGCTGGATGTACGTGGTGCTGGAGCTGGAGGATGCCATCGCTGACTGCAAGACCGGAAGGCTTGCGAACAACGACATGGGGGTCCATGCCTTGGATGAGGCGTGGGCGTTCTACGTGGGATCCCTGGAGGGCAGCGATGGCAGTGGATCCGGTGTGCAGCCCTACTCGCTTGCCGAGAAGCGGTGTCAGAACTTCCGGACGTGCAGTGGTGCGGATGGTATCAGCGGAGAAGCGACTGTGAACCAAATGCTGAGGCAGCACTTCGAGGTGTTGCGAGGGCAGCTGACTTCTGGGCTGTGCGATGAGGCCCGGACCACCGTGACGGGCATTGTGCAACAGATGGCCGTGCCGATGATGCAGGGCATGCTGCGGTATGCGTACAAGGCAGACCCTGCCAACGGCATCAGCGGGCCTAAGCCGATTGCTGAGGGCTGGTCGTTTGCACGCGGAGTGTTGCCACAGATCCATTCATGCAGTCCCAGTGCAGCAGCATTGGTGCGTCGGAACATGGACATGAGTGCAACGGCGGCGGTTGCGGACGGATACCGGGCTGTGAAACAGGCCGTGGAGTCGGTGTACGGATGCATGGGGATCAGCTGTGCGGCTGTGGGGGGCCTCCTGGATGAGAATAATGCGAATGCGTATTATCCAGGCATGGAGCCCTGCCACGGTCCACTGGCAGGTTACGCAGCTGCAACGAACGTCACGGAACACGCTCGCATTGACCTTGATCAGGCCGAGTTGGAGAAGTTTGTGGATGCGTCCCCGCCGCAGTGGAGCCAGGCCTTGGACATCTACACACGTGGGGCTCATTCTCAGAAGAGCCAGGGTCTGCGGACGCTTGCAGGGTTCTCCACAGGGATCAGCGCTGGCAAGGCGGATGCGCCGCTGTATCAACAGTTTGTGAGCTACTACAAGTCCGCAACGTACGCTGATGAGTTTGTGCGGGCGGCCCTGGGTGGGACCGGGGAGTTTGCCCAGGCAGCTGACGTGATGCGTGCGGAGTGTGCGAACAAGGGATCGCAGTACGGCAACACATGGATGTACGTGATTCTGGAGATGGAAGACGCGCTTGACGACTGCCGAGCAGGCAATCTGCAGGCCAACGACCGTGGTGTGCATGCATGGGACGAGGCGTGGGTGTTCTACGCCGGATCACTGGAGGGCATTGCGGGATCCGGAGCTGGAGTACAGCCGTATGCGTTGGCGGAGAAGCGGTGTGTGAACTTCGGGACCTGCACGGGAGCCGGTGGAGTGTCTGGCACGTCGCAGGTGAACCGGCGGCTCCTACAGCTGTTCCAGGAGGGCCAGGGGTTGTTGGCAGCGGGCCGTTGTGACGAGGCAGCCTCCGTGTATACGCAGATCAGCCAGACAATGGCTGTGCCGATGATGCAGGGCATGCTGCGATATGCGTACAAGGCGGACCCTGTCAATGGCATCAGCGGCCCCAAGGAGATTGCTGAGGGCTGGGCGTTTGCACGCGGATTGTTGCCTCAGATCCATGGCTGCGATGCCAATGCGGCAGCATTGGTGGAGCGCAACATGGACATCAGTGCGGCAACTCCAGTTGCCGACGGGTACCGTGCTGTGAAACAGGCTGTGGAGTCGGTGTACGGATGCATGGGGATCAGCTGTGCAGATGTTGGAGGACTCCTGCAGCAAAATGGTGAATACTACGGAGGAATGGCACCCTGTGGATACACGCTGGCATCGTTTTTGCTGACGACGGATGTGGTGCAGCATGCACGGATGGATCTGGACCAGCAGGAGTTTGCGAGGTTATTGAAAGCTGCTGCATGGGGGAAGGCACTGGCCCTGTACGAGAGCGGCCAGCACTCGAGCAAGAGCACTGGACTGCGCACGTTGCAGGGGTTCTCGACCGCAATCAGTGCAATCAAGGCCGCGGCACCGTTGTATCAACAATTTGTGCGCTACTACGACTCCACCACGTATGCAGATGATTTTGTCCGTGCAGCACTGCTGGGGACGGGGCCGTTTGTTGGCAAGCCTGACGTGATGCGGGAGGAGAGTGCCAACAAGGGGTCTGCGTATGGGAACAGCTGGATGTACGTGGTGCTGGAGCTGGAGGATGCCATCGCTGACTGCAAGACCGGAAGGCTTGCGAACAACGACATGGGGGTCCATGCCTTGGATGAGGCATGGGCGTTCTACGTGGGATCCCTGGAGGGCAGCGATGGCAGTGGATCCGGTGTGCAGCCCTACTCGCTTGCCGAGAAGCGGTGTCAGAACTTCCGGACGTGCAGTGGTGCGGATGGCATCAGCGGAGAAGCGACTGTGAACCAAATGCTGAGGCAGCACTTCGAGGTATTGCGAGGGCAGCTGACTTCTGGGCTGTGCGATGAGGCCCGGACCACCGTGACGGGCATTGTGCAACAGATGGCCGTGCCGATGATGCAGGGCATGCTGCGGTATGCGTACAAGGCGGACCCTGCCAACGGCATCAGCGGGCCTAAGCCGATTGCTGAGGGCTGGTCGTTTGCACGCGGAGTGTTGCCACAGATCCATTCATGCAGTCCCAGTGCAGCAGCATTGGTGCGTCGGAACATGGACATGAGTGCAGCGGCGGCGGTTGCGGACGGATACCGGGCTGTGAAACGGGCCGTGGAGTCGGTGTACGGATGCATGGGGATCAGCTGTGCGGCTGTGGGGGGCCTCCTGGATGAGAATAATGCGAATGCGTATTATCCAGGCATGGAGCCCTGCCACGGTCCACTGGCAGGGTACGCAGCTGCAACGAACGTCACGGAACACGCTCGCATTGACCTTGATCAGGCCGAGTTGGAGAAGTTTGTGGATGCGTCCCCGCCGCAGTGGAGCCAGGCCTTGGACATCTACACACGTGGGGCTCATTCTCAGAAGAGCCAGGGTCTGCGGACGCTTGCAGGGTTCTCCACAGGGATCAGCGCTGGCAAGGCGGATGCGCCGCTGTATCAACAGTTTGTGAGCTACTACAAGTCCGCAACGTACGCTGATGAGTTTGTGCGGGCGGCCCTGGGTGGGACCGGGGAGTTTGCCCAGGCAGCTGACGTGATGCGTGCGGAGTGTGCGAACAAGGGATCGCAGTACGGCAACACGTGGATGTACGTGATTCTGGAGATGGAAGACGCGCTTGACGACTGCCGAGCAGGCAATCTGCAGGCCAACGACCGTGGTGTGCATGCATGGGACGAGGCGTGGGTGTTCTACGCCGGATCACTGGAGGGCATTGCGGGATCCGGGGCAGGAGTACAGCCGTATGCGTTGGCGGAGAAGCGGTGTGTGAACTTCGGGACCTGCACGGGAGCCGGTGGAGTGTCTGGCACGTCGCAGGTGAACCGGCGGCTCCTACAGCTGTTCCAGGAGGGCCAGGGGTTATTGGCAGCGGGCCGTTGTGACGAGGCAGCCTCCGTGTATACGCAGATCAGCCAGACAATGGCTGTGCCGATGATGCAGGGCATGCTGCGATATGCGTACAAGGCGGACCCTGTTAATGGCATCAGCGGCCCCAAGGAGATTGCTGAGGGCTGGGCGTTTGCACGCGGATTGTTGCCTCAGATCCATGGCTGCGATGCCGATGCGGCAGCATTGGTGGAGCGCAACATGGACATCAGTGCGGCAACTCCAGTTGCCGACGGGTACCGTGCTGTGAAACAGGCTGTGGAGTCGGTGTACGGATGCATGGGGATCAGCTGTGCAGATGTTGGAGGACTCCTGCAGCAAAATGGTGAATACTACGGAGGAATGGCACCCTGTGGATACACGCTGGCATCGTTTTTGCTGACGACGGATGTGGTGCAGCATGCACGGATGGATCTGGACCAGCAGGAGTTTGCGAGGTTATTGAAAGCTGCTGAATGGGGGAAGGCACTGGCCCTGTACGAGAGCGGCCAGCACTCGAGCAAGAGCACTGGTCTGCGCACGTTGCAGGGGTTCTCGACCGCAATCAGTGCAATCAAGGCCGCGGCACCGTTGTATCAACAATTTGTGCGCTACTACGACTCCACCACGTATGCAGATGATTTCGTCCGTGCAGCACTGCTGGGGACGGGGCCGTTTGTTGGCAAGCCTGACGTGATGCGGGAGGAGAGTGCCAACAAGGGATCTGCGTATGGAAACAGCTGGATGTACGTGGTGCTGGAGCTGGAGGATGCCATCGCTGACTGCAAGACCGGAAGGCTTGCGAACAACGACATGGGGGTCCATGCCTTGGATGAGGCATGGGCGTTCTACGTGGGATCCCTGGAGGGCAGCGATGGCAGTGGATCCGGTGTGCAGCCCTACTCGCTTGCCGAGAAGCGGTGTCAGAACTTCCGGACGTGCAGTGGTGCGGATGGTATCAGCGGAGAAGCGACTGTGAACCAAATGCTGAGGCAGCACTTCGAGGTATTGCGAGGGCAGCTGACTTCTGGGCTGTGCGATGAGGCCCGGACCACCGTGACGGGCATTGTGCAACAGATGGCCGTGCCGATGATGCAGGGCATGCTGCGGTATGCGTACAAGGCGGACCCTGCCAACGGCATCAGCGGGCCTAAGCCGATTGCCGAGGGCTGGTCGTTTGCACGCGGAGTGTTGCCACAGATCCATTCATGCAGTCCCAGTGCAGCAGCATTGGTGCGTCGGAACATGGACATGAGTGCAACGGCGGCGGTTGCGGACGGATACCGGGCTGTGAAACAGGCCGTGGAGTCGGTGTACGGATGCATGGGGATCAGCTGTGCGGCTGTGGGGGGCCTCCTGGATGAGAATAATGCGAATGCGTATTATCCAGGCATGGAGCCCTGCCACGGTCCACTGGCAGGTTACGCAGCTGCAACGGACGTCACGGAACACGCTCGCATTGACCTTGATCAGGCCGAGTTGGAGAAGTTTGTGGATGCGTCCCCGCCGCAGTGGAGCCAGGCCTTGGACATCTACACACGTGGGGCTCATTCTCAGAAGAGCCAGGGTCTGCGGACGCTTGCAGGGTTCTCCACAGGGATCAGCGCTGGCAAGGCGGATGCGCCGCTGTATCAACAGTTTGTGAGCTACTACAAGTCCGCAACGTACGCTGATGAGTTTGTGCGGGCGGCCCTGGGTGGGACCGGGGAGTTTGCCCAGGCAGCTGACGTGATGCGTGCGGAGTGTGCTAACAAGGGATCGCAGTACGGCAACACATGGATGTACGTGATTCTGGAGATGGAAGACGCGCTTGACGACTGCCGAGCAGGCAATCTGCAGGCCAACGACCGTGGTGTGCATGCATGGGACGAGGCGTGGGTGTTCTACGCCGGATCACTGGAGGGCATTGCGGGATCCGGGGCAGGAGTACAGCCGTATGCGTTGGCGGAGAAGCGGTGTGTGAACTTCGGGACCTGCACGGGAGCCGGTGGAGTGTCTGGCACGTCGCAGGTGAACCGGCGGCTCCTACAGCTGTTCCAGGAGGGCCAGGGGTTGTTGGCAGCGGGCCGTTGTGACGAGGCAGCCTCCGTGTATACGCAGATCAGCCAGACAATGGCTGTGCCGATGATGCAGGGCATGCTGCGATATGCGTACAAGGCGGACCCTGTTAATGGCATCAGCGGCCCCAAGGAGATTGCTGAGGGCTGGGCGTTTGCACGCGGATTGTTGCCTCAGATCCATGGCTGCGATGCCGATGCGGCAGCATTGGTGGAGCGCAACATGGACATCAGTGCGGCAACTCCAGTTGCCGACGGGTACCGTGCTGTGAAACAGGCTGTGGAGTCGGTGTACGGATGCATGGGGATCAGCTGTGCAGATGTTGGAGGACTCCTGCAGCAAAATGGTGAATACTACGGAGGAATGGCACCCTGTGGATACACGCTGGCATCGTTTTTGCTGACGACGGATGTGGTGCAGCATGCACGGATGGATCTGGACCAGCAGGAGTTTGCGAGGTTATTGAAAGCTGCTGAATGGGGGAAGGCACTGGCCCTGTACGAGAGCGGCCAGCACTCGAGCAAGAGCACTGGACTGCGCACGTTGCAGGGGTTCTCGACCGCAATCAGTGCAATCAAGGCCGCGGCACCGTTGTATCAACAATTTGTGCGCTACTACGACTCCACCACGTATGCAGATGATTTCGTCCGTGCAGCACTGCTGGGGACGGGGCCGTTTGTTGGCAAGCCTGACGTGATGCGGGAGGAGAGTGCCAACAAGGGGTCTGCGTATGGAAACAGCTGGATGTACGTGGTGCTGGAGCTGGAGGATGCCATCGCTGACTGCAAGACCGGAAGGCTTGCGAACAACGACATGGGGGTCCATGCCTTGGATGAGGCATGGGCGTTCTACGTGGGATCCCTGGAGGGCAGCGATGGCAGTGGATCCGGTGTGCAGCCCTACTCGCTTGCCGAGAAGCGGTGTCAGAACTTCCGGACGTGCAGTGGTGCGGATGGTATCAGCGGAGAAGCGACTGTGAACCAAATGCTGAGGCAGCACTTCGAGGTGTTGCGAGGGCAGCTGACTTCTGGGCTGTGCGATGAGGCCCGGACCACCGTGACGGGCATTGTGCAACAGATGGCCGTGCCGATGATGCAGGGCATGCTGCGGTATGCGTACAAGGCGGACCCTGCCAACGGCATCAGCGGGCCTAAGCCGATTGCTGAGGGCTGGTCGTTTGCACGCGGAGTGTTGCCACAGATCCATTCATGCAGTCCCAGTGCAGCAGCATTGGTGCGTCGGAACATGGACATGAGTGCAACGGCGGCGGTTGCGGACGGATACCTGGCTGTGAAACGGGCCGTGGAGTCGGTGTACGGATGCATGGGGATCAGCTGTGCGGCTGTGGGGGGCCTCCTGGATGAGAATAATGCGAATGCGTATTATCCAGGCATGGAGCCCTGCCACGGTCCACTGGCAGGGTACGCAGCTGCAACGGACGTCACGGAACACGCTCGCATTGACCTTGATCAGGCCGAGTTGGAGAAGTTTGTGGATGCGTCCCCGCCGCAGTGGAGCCAGGCCTTGGACATCTACACACGTGGGGCTCATTCTCAGAAGAGCCAGGGTCTGCGGACGCTTGCAGGGTTCTCCACAGGGATCAGCGCTGGCAAGGCGGATGCGCCGCTGTATCAACAGTTTGTGAGCTACTACAAATCCGCAACGTACGCTGATGAGTTTGTGTGGGCGGCCCTGGGTGGGACCGGGGAGTTTGCCCAGGCAGCTGACGTGATGCGTGCGGAGTGTGCGAACAAGGGATCGCAGTACGGCAACACGTGGATGTACGTGATTCTGGAGATGGAAGACGCGCTTGACGACTGCCGAGCAGGCAATCTGCAGGCCAACGACCGTGGTGTGCATGCATGGGACGAGGCGTGGGTGTTCTACGCCGGATCACTGGAGGGCATTGCGGGATCCGGGGCAGGAGTACAGCCGTATGCGTTGGCGGAGAAGCGGTGTGTGAACTTCGGGACCTGCACGGGAGCCGGTGGAGTGTCTGGCACGTCGCAGGTGAACCGGCGGCTCCTACAGCTGTTCCAGGAGGGCCAGGGGTTGTTGGCAGCGGGCCGTTGTGACGAGGCAGCCTCCGTGTATACGCAGATCAGCCAGACAATGGCTGTGCCGATGATGCAGGGCATGCTGCGATATGCGTACAAGGCGGACCCTGTTAATGGCATCAGCGGCCCCAAGGAGATTGCTGAGGGCTGGGCGTTTGCACGCGGATTGTTGCCTCAGATCCATGGCTGCGATGCCGATGCGGCAGCATTGGTGGAGCGCAACATGGACATCAGTGCGGCAACTCCAGTTGCCTACGGGTACCGTGCTGTGAAACAGGCTGTGGAGTCGGTGTACGGATGCATGGGGATCAGCTGTGCAGATGTTGGAGGACTCCTGCAGCAAAATGGTGAATACTACGGAGGAATGGCACCCTGTGGATACACGCTGGCATCGTTTTTGCTGACGACGGATGTGGTGCAGCATGCACGGATGGATCTGGACCAGCAGGAGTTTGCGAGGTTATTGAAAGCTGCTGAATGGGGGAAGGCACTGGCCCTGTACGAGAGCGGCCAGCACTCGAGCAAGAGCACTGGACTGCGCACGTTGCAGGGGTTCTCGACCGCAATCAGTGCAATCAAGGCCGCGGCACCGTTGTATCAACAATTTGTGCGCTACTACGACTCCACCACGTATGCAGATGATTTCGTCCGTGCAGCACTGCTGGGGACGGGGCCGTTTGTTGGCAAGCCTGACGTGATGCGGGAGGAGAGTGCCAACAAGGGGTCTGCGTATGGAAACAGCTGGATGTACGTGGTGCTGGAGCTGGAGGATGCCATCGCTGACTGCAAGACCGGAAGGCTTGCGAACAACGACATGGGGGTCCATGCCTTGGATGAGGCGTGGGCGTTCTACGTGGGATCCCTGGAGGGCAGCGATGGCAGTGGATCCGGTGTGCAGCCCTACTCGCTTGCCGAGAAGCGGTGTCAGAACTTCCGGACGTGCAGTGGTGCGGATGGCATCAGCGGAGAAGCGACTGTGAACCAAATGCTGAGGCAGCACTTCGAGGTGTTGCGAGGGCAGCTGACTTCTGGGCTGTGCGATGAGGCCCGGACCACCGTGACGGGCATTGTGCAACAGATGGCCGTGCCGATGATGCAGGGCATGCTGCGGTATGCGTACAAGGCGGATCCTGCCAACGGCATCAGCGGGCCTAAGCCGATTGCCGAGGGCTGGTCGTTTGCACGCGGAGTGTTGCCACAGATCCATTCATGCAGTCCCAGTGCAGCAGCATTGGTGCGTCGGAACATGGACATGAGTGCAGCGGCGGCGGTTGCGGACGGATACCGGGCTGTGAAACGGGCCGTGGAGTCGGTGTACGGATGCATGGGGATCAGCTGTGCGGCTGTGGGGGGCCTCCTGGATGAGAATAATGCGAATGCGTATTATCCAGGCATGGAGCCCTGCCACGGTCCACTGGCAGGTTACGCAGCTGCAACGAACGTCACGGAACACGCTCGCATTGACCTTGATCAGGCCGAGTTGGAGAAGTTTGTGGATGCGTCCCCGCCGCAGTGGAGCCAGGCCTTGGACATCTACACACGTGGGGCTCATTCTCAGAAGAGCCAGGGTCTGCGGACGCTTGCAGGGTTCTCCACAGGGATCAGCGCTGGCAAGGCGGATGCGCCGCTGTATCAACAGTTTGTGAGCTACTACAAGTCCGCAACGTACGCTGATGAGTTTGTGCGGGCAGCCCTGGGTGGGACCGGGGAGTTTGCCCAGGCAGCTGACGTGATGCGTGCGGAGTGTGCGAACAAGGGATCGCAGTACGGCAACACATGGATGTACGTGATTCTGGAGATGGAAGACGCGCTTGACGACTGCCGAGCAGGCAATCTGCAGGCCAACGACCGTGGTGTGCATGCATGGGACGAGGCGTGGGTGTTCTACGCCGGATCACTGGAGGGCATTGCGGGATCCGGGGCAGGAGTACAGCCGTATGCGTTGGCGGAGAAGCGGTGTGTGAACTTCGGGACCTGCACGGGAGCCGGTGGAGTGTCTGGCACGTCGCAGGTGAACCGGCGGCTCCTACAGCTGTTCCAGGAGGGCCAGGGGTTGTTGGCAGCGGGCCGTTGTGACGAGGCAGCCTCCGTGTATACGCAGATCAGCCAGACAATGGCTGTGCCGATGATGCAGGGCATGCTGCGATATGCGTACAAGGCGGACCCTGTCAATGGCATCAGCGGCCCCAAGGAGATTGCTGAGGGCTGGGCGTTTGCACGCGGATTGTTGCCTCAGATCCATGGCTGCGATGCCGATGCGGCAGCATTGGTGGAGCGCAACATGGACATCAGTGCGGCAACTCCAGTTGCCGACGGGTACCGTGCTGTGAAACAGGCTGTGGAGTCGGTGTACGGATGCATGGGGATCAGCTGTGCAGATATTGGAGGACTCCTGCAGCAAAATGGTGAATACTACGGAGGAATGGCACCCTGTGGATACACGCTGGCATCGTTTTTGCTGACGACGGATGTGGTGCAGCATGCACGGATGGATCTGGACCAGCAGGAGTTTGCGAGGTTATTGAAAGCTGCTGAATGGGGGAAGGCACTGGCCCTGTACGAGAGCGGCCAGCACTCGAGCAAGAGCACTGGACTGCGCACGTTGCAGGGGTTCTCGACCGCAATCAGTGCAATCAAGGCCGCGGCACCGTTGTATCAACAATTTGTGCGCTACTACGACTCCACCACGTATGCAGATGATTTTGTCCGTGCAGCACTGCTGGGGACGGGGCCGTTTGTTGGCAAGCCTGACGTGATGCGGGAGGAGAGTGCCAACAAGGGATCTGCGTATGGAAACAGCTGGATGTACGTGGTGCTGGAGCTGGAGGATGCCATCGCTGACTGCAAGACCGGAAGGCTTGCGAACAACGACATGGGGGTCCATGCCTTGGATGAGGCGTGGGCGTTCTACGTGGGATCCCTGGAGGGCAGCGATGGCAGTGGATCCGGTGTGCAGCCCTACTCGCTTGCCGAGAAGCGGTGTCAGAACTTCCGGACGTGCAGTGGTGCGGATGGCATCAGCGGAGAAGCGACTGTGAACCAAATGCTGAGGCAGCACTTCGAGGTGTTGCGAGGGCAGCTGACTTCTGGGCTGTGCGATGAGGCCCGGACCACCGTGACGGGCATTGTGCAACAGATGGCCGTGCCGATGATGCAGGGCATGCTGCGGTATGCGTACAAGGCGGACCCTGCCAACGGCATCAGCGGGCCTAAGCCGATTGCCGAGGGCTGGTCGTTTGCACGCGGAGTGTTGCCACAGATCCATTCATGCAGTCCCAGTGCAGCAGCATTGGTGCGTCGGAGCATGGACATGAGTGCAGCGGCGGCGGTTGCGGACGGATACCGGGCTGTGAAACAGGCCGTGGAGTCGGTGTACGGATGCATGGGGATCAGCTGTGCGGCTGTGGGGGGCCTCCTGGATGAGAATAATGCGAATGCGTATTATCCAGGCATGGAGCCCTGCCACGGTCCACTGGCAGGGTACGCAGCTGCAATGAACGTCACGGAACACGCTCGCATTGACCTTGATCAGGCCGAGTTGGAGAAGTTTGTGGATGCGTCCCCGCCGCAGTGGAGCCAGGCCTTGGACATCTACACACGTGGGGCTCATTCTCAGAAGAGCCAGGGTCTGCGGACGCTTGCAGGGTTCTCCACAGGGATCAGCGCTGGCAAGGCGGATGCGCCGCTGTATCAACAGTTTGTGAGCTACTACAAGTCCGCAACGTACGCTGATGAGTTTGTGCGGGCGGCCCTGGGTGGGACCGGGGAGTTTGCCCAGGCAGCTGACGTGATGCGTGCGGAGTGTGCTAACAAGGGATCGCAGTACGGCAACACATGGATGTACGTGATTCTGGAGATGGAAGACGCGCTTGACGACTGCCGAGCAGGCAATCTGCAGGCCAACGACCGTGGTGTGCATGCATGGGACGAGGCGTGGGTGTTCTACGCCGGATCACTGGAGGGCATTGCGGGATCCGGGGCAGGAGTACAGCCGTATGCGTTGGCGGAGAAGCGGTGTGTGAACTTCGGGACCTGCACGGGAGCCGGTGGAGTGTCTGGCACGTCGCAGGTGAACCGGCGGCTCCTACAGCTGTTCCAGGAGGGCCAGGGGTTGTTGGCAGCGGGCCGTTGTGACGAGGCAGCCTCCGTGTATACGCAGATCAGCCAGACAATGGCTGTGCCGATGATGCAGGGCATGCTGCGATATGCGTACAAGGCGGACCCTGTTAATGGCATCAGCGGCCCCAAGGAGATTGCTGAGGGCTGGGCGTTTGCACGCGGATTGTTGCCTCAGATCCATGGCTGCGATGCCGATGCGGCAGCATTGGTGGAGCGCAACATGGACATCAGTGCGGCAACTCCAGTTGCCGACGGGTACCGTGCTGTGAAACAGGCTGTGGAGTCCGTGTACGGATGCATGGGGATCAGCTGTGCAGATGTTGGAGGACTCCTGCAGCAAAATGGTGAATACTACGGAGGAATGGCACCCTGTGGATACACGCTGGCATCGTTTTTGCTGACGACGGATGTGGTGCAGCATGCACGGATGGATCTGGACCAGCAGGAGTTTGCGAGGTTATTGAAAGCTGCTGAATGGGCCACGGCACTGGCCCTGTACGAGAGCGGCCAGCACTCGAGCAAGAGCACTGGACTGCGCACGTTGCAGGGGTTCTCGACCGCAATCAGTGCAATCAAGGCCGCGGCACCGTTGTATCAACAATTTGTGCGCTACTACGACTCCACCACGTATGCAGATGATTTCGTCCGTGCAGCACTGCTGGGGACGGGGCCGTTTGTTGGCAAGCCTGACGTGATGCGGGAGGAGAGTGCCAACAAGGGGTCTGCGTATGGGAACAGCTGGATGTACGTGGTGCTGGAGCTGGAGGATGCCATCGCTGACTGCAAGACCGGAAGGCTTGCGAACAACGACATGGGGGTCCATGCCTTGGATGAGGCATGGGCGTTCTACGTGGGATCCCTGGAGGGCAGCGATGGCAGTGGATCCGGTGTGCAGCCCTACTCGCTTGCCGAGAAGCGGTGTCAGAACTTCCGGACGTGCAGTGGTGCGGATGGTATCAGCGGAGAAGCGACTGTGAACCAAATGCTGAGGCAGCACTTCGAGGTGTTGCGAGGGCAGCTGACTTCTGGGCTGTGCGATGAGGCCCGGACCACCGTGACGGGCATTGTGCAACAGATGGCCGTGCCGATGATGCAGGGCATGCTGCGGTATGCGTACAAGGCGGATCCTGCCAACGGCATCAGCGGGCCTAAGCCGATTGCTGAGGGCTGGTCGTTTGCACGCGGAGTGTTGCCTCAGATCCATTCATGCAGTCCCAGTGCAGCAGCATTGGTGCGTCGGAACATGGACATGAGTGCAACGGCGGCGGTTGCGGACGGATACCGGGCTGTGAAACGGGCCGTGGAGTCGGTGTACGGATGCATGGGGATCAGCTGTGCGGCTGTGGGGGGCCTCCTGGATGAGAATAATGCGAATGCGTATTATCCAGGCATGGAGCCCTGCCACGGTCCACTGGCAGGTTACGCAGCTGCAACGGACGTCACGGAACACGCTCGCATTGACCTTGATCAGGCCGAGTTGGAGAAGTTTGTGGATGCGTCCCCGCCGCAGTGGAGCCAGGCCTTGGACATCTACACACGTGGGGCTCATTCTCAGAAGAGCCAGGGTCTGCGGACGCTTGCAGGGTTCTCCACAGGGATCAGCGCTGGCAAGGCGGATGCGCCGCTGTATCAACAGTTTGTGAGCTACTACAAGTCCGCAACGTACGCTGATGAGTTTGTGCGGGCGGCCCTGGGTGGGACCGGGGAGTTTGCCCAGGCAGCTGACGTGATGCGTGCGGAGTGTGCGAACAAGGGATCGCAGTACGGCAACACGTGGATGTACGTGATTCTGGAGATGGAAGACGCGCTTGACGACTGCCGAGCAGGCAATCTACAGGCCAACGACCGTGGTGTGCATGCATGGGACGAGGCGTGGGTGTTCTACGCCGGATCACTGGAGGGCATTGCGGGATCCGGGGCAGGAGTACAGCCGTATGCGTTGGCGGAGAAGCGGTGTGTGAACTTCGGGACCTGCACGGGAGCCGGTGGAGTGTCTGGCACGTCGCAGGTGAACCGGCGGCTCCTACAGCTGTTCCAGGAGGGCCAGGGGTTGTTGGCAGCGGGCCGTTGTGACGAGGCAGCCTCCGTGTATACGCAGATCAGCCAGACAATGGCTGTGCCGATGATGCAGGGCATGCTGCGATATGCGTACAAGGCGGACCCTGTTAATGGCATCAGCGGCCCCAAGGAGATTGCTGAGGGCTGGGCGTTTGCACGCGGATTGTTGCCTCAGATCCATGGCTGCGATGCCGATGCGGCAGCATTGGTGGAGCGCAACATGGACATCAGTGCGGCAACTCCAGTTGCCGACGGGTACCGTGCTGTGAAACAGGCTGTGGAGTCGGTGTACGGATGCATGGGGATCAGCTGTGCAGATGTTGGAGGACTCCTGCAGCAAAATGGTGAATACTACGGAGGAATGGCACCCTGTGGATACACGCTGGCATCGTTTTTGCTGACGACGGATGTGGTGCAGCATGCACGGATGGATCTGGACCAGCAGGAGTTTGCGAGGTTATTGAAAGCTGCTGAATGGGGGAAGGCACTGGCCCTGTACGAGAGCGGCCAGCACTCGAGCAAGAGCACTGGACTGCGCACGTTGCAGGGGTTCTCGACCGCAATCAGTGCAATCAAGGCCGCGGCACCGTTGTATCAACAATTTGTGAGCTACTACGACTCCACCACGTATGCAGATGATTTTGTCCGTGCAGCACTGCTGGGGACGGGGCCGTTTGTTGGCAAGCCTGATGTGATGCGGGAGGAGAGTGCCAACAAGGGGTCTGCGTATGGAAACAGCTGGATGTACGTGGTGCTGGAGCTGGAGGATGCCATCGCCGACTGCAAGACCGGAAGGCTTGCGAACAACGACATGGGGGTCCATGCCTTGGATGAGGGGTGGGCGTTCTACGTGGGATCCCTGGAGGGCAGCGATGGCAGTGGATCCGGTGTGCAGCCCTACTCGCTTGCCGAGAAGCGGTGTCAGAACTTCCGGACGTGCAGTGGTGCGGATGGTATCAGCGGAGAAGCGACTGTGAACCAAATGCTGAGGCAGCACTTCGAGGTATTGCGAGGGCAGCTGACTTCTGGGCTGTGCAATGAGGCCCGGACCACCGTGACGGGCATTGTGCAACAGATGGCCGTGCCGATGATGCAGGGCATGCTGCGGTATGCGTACAAGGCGGATCCTGCCAACGGCATCAGCGGGCCTAAGCCGATTGCTGAGGGCTGGTCGTTTGCACGCGGAGTGTTGCCACAGATCCATTCATGCAGTCCCAGTGCAGCAGCATTGGTGCGTCGGAGCATGGACATGAGTGCAACGGCGGCGGTTGCGGACGGATACCGGGCTGTGAAACGGGCCGTGGAGTCGGTGTACGGATGCATGGGGATCAGCTGTGCGGCTGTGGGGGGCCTCCTGGATGAGAATAATGCGAATGCGTATTATCCAGGCATGGAGCCCTGCCACGGTCCACTGGCAGGGTACGCAGCTGCAACGAACGTCACGGAACACGCTCGCATTGACCTTGATCAGGCCGAGTTGGAGAAGTTTGTGGATGCGTCCCCGCCGCAGTGGAGCCAGGCCTTGGACATCTACACACGTGGGGCTCATTCTCAGAAGAGCCAGGGCCTGCGGACGCTTGCAGGGTTCTCCACAGGGATCAGCGCTGGCAAGGCGGATGCGCCGCTGTATCAACAGTTTGTGAGCTACTACAAGTCCGTAACGTATGCCAACGATTTCGTCCATGCAGCACTGCTGGGCACGGGCCCGTTTATTGGTAAGCCTGACGTGATGCGTGCGGAATGTTCGAACAAGGGGTCTGCGTATGGGAACACCTGGATGTACGTCGTGCTGGAGCTGGAGGATGCCATCGCTGACTGCAAGACCGGAAGGCTTGCGAACAACGACATGGGGGTCCATGCCTTGGATGAGGCGTGGGCGTTCTACGTGGGATCCCTGGAGGGCAGCGATGGCAGTGGATCCGGTGTGCAGCCCTACTCGCTTGCCGAGAAGCGGTGTCAGAACTTCCGGACGTGCAGTGGTGCGGATGGTATCAGCGGAGAAGCGACTGTGAACCAAATGCTGAGGCAGCACTTCGAGGTGTTGCGAGGGCAGCTGACTTCTGGGCTGTGCGATGAGGCCCGGACCACCGTGACGGGCATTGTGCAACAGATGGCCGTGCCGATGATGCAGGGCATGCTGCGGTATGCGTACAAGGCGGATCCTGCCAACGGCATCAGCGGGCCTAAGCCGATTGCTGAGGGCTGGTCGTTTGCACGCGGAGTGTTGCCACAGATCCATTCATGCAGTCCCAGTGCAGCAGCATTGGTGCGTCGGAGCATGGACATGAGTGCAACGGCGGCGGTTGCGGACGGATACCGGGCTGTGAAACAGGCCGTGGAGTCGGTGTACGGATGCATGGGGATCAGCTGTGCGGCTGTGGGGGGCCTCCTGGATGAGAATAATGCGAATGCGTATTATCCAGGCATGGAGCCCTGCCACGGTCCACTGGCAGGTTACGCAGCTGCAACGAACGTCACGGAACACGCTCGCATTGACCTTGATCAGGCCGAGTTGGAGAAGTTTGTGGATGCGTCCCCGCCGCAGTGGAGCCAGGCCTTGGACATCTACACACGTGGGGCTCATTCTCAGAAGAGCCAGGGTCTGCGGACGCTTGCAGGGTTCTCCACAGGGATCAGCGCTGGCAAGGCGGATGCGCCGCTGTATCAACAGTTTGTGAGCTACTACAAGTCCGCAACGTACGCTGATGAGTTTGTGCGGGCGGCCCTGGGTGGGACCGGGGAGTTTGCCCAGGCAGCTGACGTGATGCGTGCGGAGTGTGCGAACAAGGGATCGCAGTACGGCAACACGTGGATGTACGTGATTCTGGAGATGGAAGACGCGCTTGACGACTGCCGAGCAGGCAATCTGCAGGCCAACGACCGTGGTGTGCATGCATGGGACGAGGCGTGGGTGTTCTACGCCGGATCACTGGAGGGCATTGCGGGATCCGGGGCAGGAGTACAGCCGTATGCGTTGGCGGAGAAGCGGTGTGTGAACTTCGGGACCTGCACGGGAGCCGGTGGAGTGTCTGGCACGTCGCAGGTGAACCGGCGGCTCCTACAGCTGTTCCAGGAGGGCCAGGGGTTGTTGGCAGCGGGCCGTTGTGACGAGGCAGCCTCCGTGTATACGCAGATCAGCCAGACAATGGCTGTGCCGATGATGCAGGGCATGCTGCGATATGCGTACAAGGCGGACCCTGTTAATGGCATCAGCGGCCCCAAGGAGATTGCTGAGGGCTGGGCGTTTGCACGCGGATTGTTGCCTCAGATCCATGGCTGCGATGCCGATGCGGCAGCATTGGTGGAGCGCAACATGGACATCAGTGCGGCAACTCCAGTTGCCGACGGGTACCGTGCTGTGAAACAGGCTGTGGAGTCCGTGTACGGATGCATGGGGATCAGCTGTGCAGATATTGGAGGACTCCTGCAGCAAAATGGTGAATACTACGGAGGAATGGCACCCTGTGGATACACGCTGGCATCGTTTTTGCTGACGACGGATGTGGTGCAGCATGCACGGATGGATCTGGACCAGCAGGAGTTTGCGAGGTTATTGAAAGCTGCTGAATGGGGGAAGGCACTGGCCCTGTACGAGAGCGGCCAGCACTCGAGCAAGAGCACTGGACTGCGCACGTTGCAGGGGTTCTCGACCGCAATCAGTGCAATCAAGGCCGCGGCACCGTTGTATCAACAATTTGTGCGCTACTACGACTCCACCACGTATGCAGATGATTTTGTCCGTGCAGCACTGCTGGGGACGGGGCCGTTTGTTGGCAAGCCTGACGTGATGCGGGAGGAGAGTGCCAACAAGGGGTCTGCGTATGGGAACAGCTGGATGTACGTGGTGCTGGAGCTGGAGGATGCCATCGCTGACTGCAAGACCGGAAGGCTTGCGAACAACGACATGGGGGTCCATGCCTTGGATGAGGCATGGGCGTTCTACGTGGGATCCCTGGAGGGCAGCGATGGCAGTGGATCCGGTGTGCAGCCCTACTCGCTTGCCGAGAAGCGGTGTCAGAACTTCCGGACGTGCAGTGGTGCGGATGGCATCAGCGGAGAAGCGACTGTGAACCAAATGCTGAGGCAGCACTTCGAGGTATTGCGAGGGCAGCTGACTTCTGGGCTGTGCGATGAGGCCCGGACCACCGTGACGGGCATTGTGCAACAGATGGCCGTGCCGATGATGCAGGGCATGCTGCGGTATGCGTACAAGGCGGATCCTGCCAACGGCATCAGCGGGCCTAAGCCGATTGCTGAGGGCTGGTCGTTTGCACGCGGAGTGTTGCCACAGATCCATTCATGCAGTCCCAGTGCAGCAGCATTGGTGCGTCGGAACATGGACATGAGTGCAGCGGCGGCGGTTGCGGACGGATACCGGGCTGTGAAACAGGCCGTGGAGTCGGTGTACGGATGCATGGGGATCAGCTGTGCGGCTGTGGGGGGCCTCCTGGATGAGAATAATGCGAATGCGTATTATCCAGGCATGGAGCCCTGCCACGGTCCACTGGCAGGGTACGCAGCTGCAACGGACGTCACGGAACACGCTCGCATTGACCTTGATCAGGCCGAGTTGGAGAAGTTTGTGGATGCGTCCCCGCCGCAGTGGAGCCAGGCCTTGGACATCTACACACGTGGGGCTCATTCTCAGAAGAGCCAGGGTCTGCGGACGCTTGCAGGGTTCTCCACAGGGATCAGCGCTGGCAAGGCGGATGCGCCGCTGTATCAACAGTTTGTGAGCTACTACAAGTCCGCAACGTACGCTGATGAGTTTGTGCGGGCGGCCCTGGGTGGGACCGGGGAGTTTGCCCAGGCAGCTGACGTGATGCGTGCGGAGTGTGCGAACAAGGGATCGCAGTACGGCAACACGTGGATGTACGTGATTCTGGAGATGGAAGACGCGCTTGACGACTGCCGAGCAGGCAATCTGCAGGCCAACGACCGTGGTGTGCATGCATGGGACGAGGCGTGGGTGTTCTACGCCGGATCACTGGAGGGCATTGCGGGATCCGGGGCAGGAGTACAGCCGTATGCGTTGGCGGAGAAGCGGTGTGTGAACTTCGGGACCTGCACGGGAGCCGGTGGAGTGTCTGGCACGTCGCAGGTGAACCGGCGGCTCCTACAGCTGTTCCAGGAGGGCCAGGGGTTGTTGGCAGCGGGCCGTTGTGACGAGGCAGCCTCCGTGTATACGCAGATCAGCCAGACAATGGCTGTGCCGATGATGCAGGGCATGCTGCGATATGCGTACAAGGCGGACCCTGTCAATGGCATCAGCGGCCCCAAGGAGATTGCTGAGGGCTGGGCGTTTGCACGCGGATTGTTGCCTCAGATCCATGGCTGCGATGCCGATGCGGCAGCATTGGTGGAGCGCAACATGGACATCAGTGCGGCAACTCCAGTTGCCGACGGGTACCGTGCTGTGAAACAGGCTGTGGAGTCGGTGTACGGATGCATGGGGATCAGCTGTGCAGATGTTGGAGGACTCCTGCAGCAAAATGGTGAATACTACGGAGGAATGGCACCCTGTGGATACACGCTGGCATCGTTTTTGCTGACGACGGATGTGGTGCAGCATGCACGGATGGATCTGGACCAGCAGGAGTTTGCGAGGTTATTGAAAGCCGCTGAATGGGGGAAGGCACTGGCCCTGTACGAGAGCGGCCAGCACTCGAGCAAGAGCACTGGACTGCGCACGTTGCAGGGGTTCTCGACCGCAATCAGTGCAATCAAGGCCGCGGCACCGTTGTATCAACAATTTGTGCGCTACTACGACTCCACCACGTATGCAGATGATTTTGTCCGTGCAGCACTGCTGGGGACGGGGCCGTTTGTTGGCAAGCCTGACGTGATGCGGGAGGAGAGTGCCAACAAGGGATCTGCGTATGGAAACAGCTGGATGTACGTGGTGCTGGAGCTGGAGGATGCCATCGCCGACTGCAAGACCGGAAGGCTTGCGAACAACGACATGGGGGTCCATGCCTTGGATGAGGCATGGGCGTTCTACGTGGGATCCCTGGAGGGCAGCGATGGCAGTGGATCCGGTGTGCAGCCCTACTCGCTTGCCGAGAAGCGGTGTCAGAACTTCCGGACGTGCAGTGGTGCGGATGGCATCAGCGGAGAAGCGACTGTGAACCAAATGCTGAGGCAGCACTTCGAGGTGTTGCGAGGGCAGCTGACTTCTGGGCTGTGCGATGAGGCCCGGACCACCGTGACGGGCATTGTGCAACAGATGGCCGTGCCGATGATGCAGGGCATGCTGCGGTATGCGTACAAGGCGGATCCTGCCAACGGCATCAGCGGGCCTAAGCCGATTGCCGAGGGCTGGTCGTTTGCACGCGGAGTGTTGCCACAGATCCATTCATGCAGTCCCAGTGCAGCAGCATTGGTGCGTCGGAACATGGACATGAGTGCAACGGCGGCGGTTGCGGACGGATACCGGGCTGTGAAACGGGCCGTGGAGTCGGTGTACGGATGCATGGGGATCAGCTGTGCGGCTGTGGGGGGCCTCCTGGATGAGAATAATGCGAATGCGTATTATCCAGGCATGGAGCCCTGCCACGGTCCACTGGCAGGTTACGCAGCTGCAACGGACGTCACGGAACACGCTCGCATTGACCTTGATCAGGCCGAGTTGGAGAAGTTTGTGGATGCGTCCCCGCCGCAGTGGAGCCAGGCCTTGGACATCTACACACGTGGGGCTCATTCTCAGAAGAGCCAGGGTCTGCGGACGCTTGCAGGGTTCTCCACAGGGATCAGCGCTGGCAAGGCGGATGCGCCGCTGTATCAACAGTTTGTGAGCTACTACAAATCCGCAACGTACGCTGATGAGTTTGTGCGGGCGGCCCTGGGTGGGACCGGGGAGTTTGCCCAGGCAGCTGACGTGATGCGTGCGGAGTGTGCGAACAAGGGATCGCAGTACGGCAACACGTGGATGTACGTGATTCTGGAGATGGAAGACGCGCTTGACGACTGCCGAGCAGGCAATCTGCAGGCCAACGACCGTGGTGTGCATGCATGGGACGAGGCGTGGGTGTTCTACGCCGGATCACTGGAGGGCATTGCGGGATCCGGGGCAGGAGTACAGCCGTATGCGTTGGCGGAGAAGCGGTGTGTGAACTTCGGGACCTGCACGGGAGCCGGTGGAGTGTCTGGCACGTCGCAGGTGAACCGGCGGCTCCTACAGCTGTTCCAGGAGGGCCAGGGGTTGTTGGCAGCGGGCCGTTGTGACGAGGCAGCCTCCGTGTATACGCAGATCAGCCAGACAATGGCTGTGCCGATGATGCAGGGCATGCTGCGATATGCGTACAAGGCGGACCCTGTTAATGGCATCAGCGGCCCCAAGGAGATTGCTGAGGGCTGGGCGTTTGCACGCGGATTGTTGCCTCAGATCCATGGCTGCGATGCCGATGCGGCAGCATTGGTGGAGCGCAACATGGACATCAGTGCGGCAACTCCAGTTGCCGACGGGTACCGTGCTGTGAAACAGGCTGTGGAGTCCGTGTACGGATGCATGGGGATCAGCTGTGCAGATGTTGGAGGACTCCTGCAGCAAAATGGTGAATACTACGGAGGAATGGCACCCTGTGGATACACGCTGGCATCGTTTTTGCTGACGACGGATGTGGTGCAGCATGCACGGATGGATCTGGACCAGCAGGAGTTTGCGAGGTTATTGAAAGCTGCTGAATGGGGGAAGGCACTGGCCCTGTACGAGAGCGGCCAGCACTCGAGCAAGAGCACTGGACTGCGCACGTTGCAGGGGTTCTCGACCGCAATCAGTGCAATCAAGGCCGCGGCACCGTTGTATCAACAATTTGTGAGCTACTACGACTCCACCACGTATGCAGATGATTTCGTCCGTGCAGCACTGCTGGGGACGGGGCCGTTTGTTGGCAAGCCTGACGTAATGCGGGAGGAGAGTGCCAACAAGGGGTCTGCGTATGGGAACAGCTGGATGTACGTGGTGCTGGAGCTGGAGGATGCCATCGCTGACTGCAAGACCGGAAGGCTTGCGAACAACGACATGGGGGTCCATGCCTTGGATGAGGCATGGGCGTTCTACGTGGGATCCCTGGAGGGCAGCGATGGCAGTGGATCCGGTGTGCAGCCCTACTCGCTTGCCGAGAAGCGGTGTCAGAACTTCCGGACGTGCAGTGGTGCGGAAGGTATCAGCGGAGAAGCGACTGTGAACCAAATGCTGAGGCAGCACTTCGAGGTGTTGCGAGGGCAGCTGACTTCTGGGCTGTGCGATGAGGCCCGGACCACCGTGACGGGCATTGTGCAACAGATGGCCGTGCCGATGATGCAGGGCATGCTGCGGTATGCGTACAAGGCGGATCCTGCCAACGGCATCAGCGGGCCTAAGCCGATTGCCGAGGGCTGGTCGTTTGCACGCGGAGTGTTGCCACAGATCCATTCATGCAGTCCCAGTGCAGCAGCATTGGTGCGTCGGAACATGGACATGAGTGCAACGGCGGCGGTTGCGGACGGATACCTGGCTGTGAAACGGGCCGTGGAGTCGGTGTACGGATGCATGGGGATCAGCTGTGCGGCTGTGGGGGGCCTCCTGGATGAGAATAATGCGAATGCGTATTATCCAGGCATGGAGCCCTGCCACGGTCCACTGGCAGGGTACGCAGCTGCAACGGACGTCACGGAACACGCTCGCATTGACCTTGATCAGGCCGAGTTGGAGAAGTTTGTGGATGCGTCCCCGCCGCAGTGGAGCCAGGCCTTGGACATCTACACACGTGGGGCTCATTCTCAGAAGAGCCAGGGTCTGCGGACGCTTGCAGGGTTCTCCACAGGGATCAGCGCTGGCAAGGCGGATGCGCCGCTGTATCAACAGTTTGTGAGCTACTACAAGTCCGCAACGTACGCTGATGAGTTTGTGCGGGCGGCCCTGGGTGGGACCGGGGAGTTTGCCCAGGCAGCTGACGTGATGCGTGCGGAGTGTGCGAACAAGGGATCGCAGTACGGCAACACATGGATGTACGTGATTCTGGAGATGGAAGACGCGCTTGACGACTGCCGAGCAGGCAATCTGCAGGCCAACGACCGTGGTGTGCATGCATGGGACGAGGCGTGGGTGTTCTACGCCGGATCACTGGAGGGCATTGCGGGATCCGGAGCTGGAGTACAGCCGTATGCGTTGGCGGAGAAGCGGTGTGTGAACTTCGGGACCTGCACGGGAGCCGGTGGAGTGTCTGGCACGTCGCAGGTGAACCGGCGGCTCCTACAGCTGTTCCAGGAGGGCCAGGGGTTGTTGGCAGCGGGCCGTTGTGACGAGGCAGCCTCCGTGTATACCCAGATCAGCCAGACAATGGCTGTGCCGATGATGCAGGGCATGCTGCGATATGCGTACAAGGCGGACCCTGTTAATGGCATCAGCGGCCCCAAGGAGATTGCTGAGGGCTGGGCGTTTGCACGCGGATTGTTGCCTCAGATCCATGGCTGCGATGCCGATGCGGCAGCATTGGTGGAGCGCAACATGGACATCAGTGCGGCAACTCCAGTTGCCGACGGGTACCGTGCTGTGAAACAGGCTGTGGATTCCGTGTACGGATGCATGGGGATCAGCTGTGCAGATGTTGGAGGACTCCTGCAGCAAAATGGTGAATACTACGGAGGAATGGCACCCTGTGGATACACGCTGGCATCGTTTTTGCTGACGACGGATGTGGTGCAGCATGCACGGATGGATCTGGACCAGCAGGAGTTTGCGAGGTTATTGAAAGCTGCTGAATGGGGGAAGGCACTGGCCCTGTACGAGAGCGGCCAGCACTCGAGCAAGAGCACTGGACTGCGCACGTTGCAGGGGTTCTCGACCGCAATCAGTGCAATCAAGGCCGCGGCACCGTTGTATCAACAATTTGTGCGCTACTACGACTCCACCACGTATGCAGATGATTTTGTCCGTGCAGCACTGCTGGGGACGGGGCCGTTTGTTGGCAAGCCTGACGTAATGCGGGAGGAGAGTGCCAACAAGGGGTCTGCGTATGGGAACAGCTGGATGTACGTGGTGCTGGAGCTGGAGGATGCCATCGCTGACTGCAAGACCGGAAGGCTTGCGAACAACGACATGGGGGTCCATGCCTTGGATGAGGCGTGGGCGTTCTACGTGGGATCCCTGGAGGGCAGCGATGGCAGTGGATCCGGTGTGCAGCCCTACTCGCTTGCCGAGAAGCGGTGTCAGAACTTCCGGACGTGCAGTGGTGCGGATGGCATCAGCGGAGAAGCGACTGTGAACCAAATGCTGAGGCAGCACTTCGAGGTGTTGCGAGGGCAGCTGACTTCTGGGCTGTGCGATGAGGCCCGGACCACCGTGACGGGCATTGTGCAACAGATGGCCGTGCCGATGATGCAGGGCATGCTGCGGTATGCGTACAAGGCGGACCCCGTCAATGGCATCAGCGGGCCTAAGCCGATTGCCGAGGGCTGGTCGTTTGCACGCGGAGTGTTGCCACAGATCCATTCATGCAGTCCCAGTGCAGCAGCATTGGTGCGTCGGAACATGGACATGAGTGCAGCGGCGGCGGTTGCGGACGGATACCGGGCTGTGAAACGGGCCGTGGAGTCGGTGTACGGATGCATGGGGATCAGCTGTGCGGCTGTGGGGGGCCTCCTGGATGAGAATAATGCGAATGCGTATTATCCAGGCATGGAGCCCTGCCACGGTCCACTGGCAGGGTACGCAGCTGCAACGGACGTCACGGAACACGCTCGCATTGACCTTGATCAGGCCGAGTTGGAGAAGTTTGTGGATGCGTCCCCGCCGCAGTGGAGCCAGGCCTTGGACATCTACACACGTGGGGCTCATTCTCAGAAGAGCCAGGGTCTGCGGACGCTTGCAGGGTTCTCCACAGGGATCAGCGCTGGCAAGGCGGATGCGCCGCTGTATCAACAGTTTGTGAGCTACTACAAATCTGCAACGTACGCTGATGAGTTTGTGCGGGCGGCCCTGGGTGGGACTGGGGAGTTTGCCCAGGCAGCTGACGTGATGCGTGCGGAGTGTGCGAACAAGGGATCGCAGTACGGCAACACGTGGATGTACGTGATTCTGGAGATGGAAGACGCGCTTGACGACTGCCGAGCAGGCAATCTGCAGGCCAACGACCGTGGTGTGCATGCATGGGACGAGGCGTGGGTGTTCTACGCCGGATCACTGGAGGGCATTGCGGGATCCGGGGCAGGAGTACAGCCGTATGCGTTGGCGGAGAAGCGGTGTGTGAACTTCGGGACCTGCACGGGAGCCGGTGGAGTGTCTGGCACGTCGCAGGTGAACCGGCGGCTCCTACAGCTGTTCCAGGAGGGCCAGGGGTTGTTGGCAGCGGGCCGTTGTGACGAGGCAGCCTCCGTGTATACGCAGATCAGCCAGACAATGGCTGTGCCGATGATGCAGGGCATGCTGCGATATGCGTACAAGGCGGACCCTGTCAATGGCATCAGCGGCCCCAAGGAGATTGCTGAGGGCTGGGCGTTTGCACGCGGATTGTTGCCTCAGATCCATGGCTGCGATGCCGATGCGGCAGCATTGGTGGAGCGCAACATGGACATCAGTGCGGCAACTCCAGTTGCCGACGGGTACCGTGCTGTGAAACAGGCTGTGGAGTCGGTGTACGGATGCATGGGGATCAGCTGTGCAGATGTTGGAGGACTCCTGCAGCAAAATGGTGAATACTACGGAGGAATGGCACCCTGTGGATACACGCTGGCATCGTTTTTGCTGACGACGGATGTGGTGCAGCATGCACGGATGGATCTGGACCAGCAGGAGTTTGCGAGGTTATTGAAAGCTGCTGAATGGGGGAAGGCACTGGCCCTGTACGAGAGCGGCCAGCACTCGAGCAAGAGCACTGGACTGCGCACGTTGCAGGGGTTCTCGACCGCAATCAGTGCAATCAAGGCCGCGGCACCGTTGTATCAACAATTTGTGCGCTACTACGCCTCCACCACGTATGCAGATGATTTTGTCCGTGCAGCACTGCTGGGGACGGGGCCGTTTGTTGGCAAGCCTGACGTGATGCGGGAGGAGAGTGCCAACAAGGGGTCTGCGTATGGGAACAGCTGGATGTACGTGGTGCTGGAGCTGGAGGATGCCATCGCTGACTGCAAGACCGGAAGGCTTGCGAACAACGACATGGGGGTCCATGCCTTGGATGAGGCATGGGCGTTCTACGTGGGATCCCTGGAGGGCAGCGATGGCAGTGGATCCGGTGTGCAGCCCTACTCGCTTGCCGAGAAGCGGTGTCAGAACTTCCGGACGTGCAGTGGTGCGGATGGCATCAGCGGAGAAGCGACTGTGAACCAAATGCTGAGGCAGCACTTCGAGGTGTTGCGAGGGCAGCTGACTTCTGGGCTGTGCGATGAGGCCCGGACCACCGTGACGGGCATTGTGCAACAGATGGCCGTGCCGATGATGCAGGGCATGCTGCGGTATGCGTACAAGGCAGACCCTGCCAACGGCATCAGCGGGCCTAAGCCGATTGCCGAGGGCTGGTCGTTTGCACGCGGAGTGTTGCCACAGATCCATTCATGCAGTCCCAGTGCAGCAGCATTGGTGCGTCGGAGCATGGACATGAGTGCAGCGGCGGCGGTTGCGGACGGATACCGGGCTGTGAAACGGGCCGTGGAGTCGGTGTACGGATGCATGGGGATCAGCTGTGCGGCTGTGGGGGGCCTCCTGGATGAGAATAATGCGAATGCGTACTATCCAGGCATGGAGCCCTGCCACGGTCCACTGGCAGGGTACGCAGCTGCAACGGACGTCACGGAACACGCTCGCATTGACCTTGATCAGGCCGAGTTGGAGAAGTTTGTGGATGCGTCCCCGCCGCAGTGGAGCCAGGCCTTGGACATCTACACACGTGGGGCTCATTCTCAGAAGAGCCAGGGCCTGCGGACGCTTGCAGGGTTCTCCACAGGGATCAGCGCTGGCAAGGCGGATGCGCCGCTGTATCAACAGTTTGTGAGCTACTACAAGTCCGCAACGTACGCTGATGAGTTTGTGCGGGCGGCCCTGGGTGGGACCGGGGAGTTTGCCCAGGCAGCTGACGTGATGCGTGCGGAGTGTGCGAACAAGGGATCGCAGTACGGCAACACGTGGATGTACGTGATTCTGGAGATGGAAGACGCGCTTGACGACTGCCGAGCAGGCAATCTGCAGGCCAACGACCGTGGCGTGCATGCATGGGACGAGGCGTGGGTGTTCTACGCCGGATCACTGGAGGGCATTGCGGGATCCGGGGCAGGAGTACAGCCGTATGCGTTGGCGGAGAAGCGGTGTGTGAACTTCGGGACCTGCACGGGAGCCGGTGGAGTGTCTGGCACGTCGCAGGTGAACCGGCGGCTCCTACAGCTGTTCCAGGAGGGCCAGGGGTTGTTGGCAGCGGGCCGTTGTGACGAGGCAGCCTCCGTGTATACGCAGATCAGCCAGACAATGGCTGTGCCGATGATGCAGGGCATGCTGCGATATGCGTACAAGGCGGACCCTGTCAATGGCATCAGCGGCCCCAAGGAGATTGCTGAGGGCTGGGCGTTTGCACGCGGATTGTTGCCTCAGATCCATGGCTGCGATGCCGATGCGGCAGCATTGGTGGAGCGCAACATGGACATCAGTGCGGCAACTCCAGTTGCCGACGGCTACCGGGCTGTGAAACAGGCTGTGGAGTCGGTGTACGGATGCATGGGGATCAGCTGTGCAGATGTTGGAGGACTCCTGCAGCAAAATGGTGAATACTACGGAGGAATGGCACCCTGTGGATACACGCTGGCATCGTTTTTGCTGACGACGGATGTGGTGCAGCATGCACGGATGGATCTGGACCAGCAGGAGTTTGCGAGGTTATTGAAAGCTGCTGAATGGGGGAAGGCACTGGCCCTGTACGAGAGCGGCCAGCACTCGAGCAAGAGCACTGGACTGCGCACGTTGCAGGGGTTCTCGACCGCAATCAGTGCAATCAAGGCCGCGGCACCGTTGTATCAACAATTTGTGCGCTACTACGACTCCACCACGTATGCAGATGATTTTGTCCGTGCAGCACTGCTGGGGACGGGGCCGTTTGTTGGCAAGCCTGCCGTGATGCGGGAGGAGAGTGCCAACAAGGGGTCTGCGTATGGGAACAGCTGGATGTACGTGGTGCTGGAGCTGGAGGATGCCATCGCCGACTGCAAGACCGGAAGGCTTGCGAACAACGACATGGGGGTCCATGCCTTGGATGAGGCATGGGCGTTCTACGTGGGATCCCTGGAGGGCAGCGATGGCAGTGGATCCGGTGTGCAGCCCTACTCGCTTGCCGAGAAGCGGTGTCAGAACTTCCGGACGTGCAGTGGTGCGGATGGCATCAGCGGAGAAGCGACTGTGAACCAAATGCTGAGGCAGCACTTCGAGGTATTGCGAGGGCAGCTGACTTCTGGGCTGTGCGATGAGGCCCGGACCACCGTGACGGGCATTGTGCAACAGATGGCCGTGCCGATGATGCAGGGCATGCTGCGGTATGCGTACAAGGCGGACCCTGCCAACGGCATCAGCGGGCCTAAGCCGATTGCCGAGGGCTGGTCGTTTGCACGCGGAGTGTTGCCTCAGATCCATTCATGCAGTCCCAGTGCAGCAGCATTGGTGCGTCGGAACATGGACATGAGTGCAACGGCGGCGGTTGCGGACGGATACCGGGCTGTGAAACGGGCCGTGGAGTCGGTGTACGGATGCATGGGGATCAGCTGTGCGGCTGTGGGGGGCCTCCTGGATGAGAATAATGCGAATGCGTATTATCCAGGCATGGAGCCCTGCCACGGTCCACTGGCAGGGTACGCAGCTGCAACGAACGTCACGGAACACGCTCGCATTGACCTTGATCAGGCCGAGTTGGAGAAGTTTGTGGATGCGTCCCCGCCGCAGTGGAGCCAGGCCTTGGACATCTACACACGTGGGGCTCATTCTCAGAAGAGCCAGGGTCTGCGGACGCTTGCAGGGTTCTCCACAGGGATCAGCGCTGGCAAGGCGGATGCGCCGCTGTATCAACAGTTTGTGAGCTACTACAAGTCCGCAACGTACGCTGATGAGTTTGTGCGGGCGGCCCTGGGTGGGACCGGGGAGTTTGCCCAGGCAGCTGACGTGATGCGTGCGGAGTGTGCGAACAAGGGATCGCAGTACGGCAACACGTGGATGTACGTGATTCTGGAGATGGAAGACGCGCTTGACGACTGCCGAGCAGGCAATCTGCAGGCCAACGACCGTGGTGTGCATGCATGGGACGAGGCGTGGGTGTTCTACGCCGGATCACTGGAGGGCATTGCGGGATCCGGGGCAGGAGTACAGCCGTATGCGTTGGCGGAGAAGCGGTGTGTGAACTTCGGGACCTGCACGGGAGCCGGTGGAGTGTCTGGCACGTCGCAGGTGAACCGGCGGCTCCTACAGCTGTTCCAGGAGGGCCAGGGGTTGTTGGCAGCGGGCCGTTGTGACGAGGCAGCCTCCGTGTATACGCAGATCAGCCAGACAATGGCTGTGCCGATGATGCAGGGCATGCTGCGGTATGCGTACAAGGCGGACCCTGTTAATGGCATCAGCGGCCCCAAGGAGATTGCTGAGGGCTGGGCGTTTGCACGCGGATTGTTGCCTCAGATCCATGGCTGCGATGCCAATGCGGCAGCATTGGTGGAGCGCAACATGGACATCAGTGCGGCAACTCCAGTTGCCGACGGGTACCGTGCTGTGAAACAGGCTGTGGAGTCGGTGTACGGATGCATGGGGATCAGCTGTGCAGATGTTGGAGGACTCCTGCAGCAAAATGGTGAATACTACGGAGGAATGGCACCCTGTGGATACACGCTGGCATCGTTTTTGCTGACGACGGATGTGGTGCAGCATGCACGGATGGATCTGGACCAGCAGGAGTTTGCGAGGTTATTGAAAGCTGCTGAATGGGGGAAGGCACTGGCCCTGTACGAGAGCGGCCAGCACTCGAGCAAGAGCACTGGACTGCGCACGTTGCAGGGGTTCTCGACCGCAATCAGTGCAATCAAGGCCGCGGCACCGTTGTATCAACAATTTGTGCGCTACTACGACTCCACCACGTATGCAGATGATTTCGTCCGTGCAGCACTGCTGGGGACGGGGCCGTTTGTTGGCAAGCCTGGCGTAATGCGGGAGGAGAGTGCCAACAAGGGATCTGCGTATGGAAACAGCTGGATGTACGTGGTGCTGGAGCTGGAGGATGCCATCGCTGACTGCAAGACCGGAAGGCTTGCGAACAACGACATGGGGGTCCATGCCTTGGATGAGGCATGGGCGTTCTACGTGGGATCCCTGGAGGGCAGCGATGGCAGTGGATCCGGTGTGCAGCCCTACTCGCTTGCCGAGAAGCGGTGTCAGAACTTCCGGACGTGCAGTGGTGCGGATGGCATCAGCGGAGAAGCGACTGTGAACCAAATGCTGAGGCAGCACTTCGAGGTATTGCGAGGGCAGCTGACTTCTGGGCTGTGCGATGAGGCCCGGACCACCGTGACGGGCATTGTGCAACAGATGGCCGTGCCGATGATGCAGGGCATGCTGCGGTATGCGTACAAGGCGGACCCTGCCAACGGCATCAGCGGGCCTAAGCCGATTGCCGAGGGCTGGTCGTTTGCACGCGGAGTGTTGCCTCAGATCCATTCATGCAGTCCCAGTGCAGCAGCATTGGTGCGTCGGAACATGGACATGAGTGCAGCGGCGGCGGTTGCGGACGGATACCGGGCTGTGAAACGGGCCGTGGAGTCGGTGTACGGATGCATGGGGATCAGCTGTGCGGCTGTGGGGGGCCTCCTGGATGAGAATAATGCGAATGCGTATTATCCAGGCATGGAGCCCTGCCACGGTCCACTGGCAGGGTACGCAGCTGCAACGGACGTCACGGAACACGCTCGCATTGACCTTGATCAGGCCGAGTTGGAGAAGTTTGTGGATGCGTCCCCGCCGCAGTGGAGCCAGGCCTTGGACATCTACACACGTGGGGCTCATTCTCAGAAGAGCCAGGGTCTGCGGACGCTTGCAGGGTTCTCCACAGGGATCAGCGCTGGCAAGGCGGATGCGCCGCTGTATCAACAGTTTGTGAGCTACTACAAGTCCGCAACGTACGCTGATGAGTTTGTGCGGGCGGCCCTGGGTGGGACCGGGGAGTTTGCCCAGGCAGCTGACGTGATGCGTGCGGAGTGTGCGAACAAGGGATCGCAGTACGGCAACACGTGGATGTACGTGATTCTGGAGATGGAAGACGCGCTTGACGACTGCCGAGCAGGCAATCTGCAGGCCAACGACCGTGGTGTGCATGCATGGGACGAGGCGTGGGTGTTCTACGCCGGATCACTGGAGGGCATTGCGGGATCCGGGGCAGGAGTACAGCCGTATGCGTTGGCGGAGAAGCGGTGTGTGAACTTCGGGACCTGCACGGGAGCCGGTGGAGTGTCTGGCACGTCGCAGGTGAACCGGCGGCTCCTACAGCTGTTCCAGGAGGGCCAGGGGTTGTTGGCAGCGGGCCGTTGTGACGAGGCAGCCTCCGTGTATACGCAGATCAGCCAGACAATGGCTGTGCCGATGATGCAGGGCATGCTGCGATATGCGTACAAGGCGGACCCTGTCAATGGCATCAGCGGCCCCAAGGAGATTGCTGAGGGCTGGGCGTTTGCACGCGGATTGTTGCCTCAGATCCATGGCTGCGATGCCAATGCGGCAGCATTGGTGGAGCGCAACATGGACATCAGTGCGGCAACTCCAGTTGCCGACGGGTACCGTGCTGTGAAACAGGCTGTGGAGTCGGTGTACGGATGCATGGGGATCAGCTGTGCAGATGTTGGAGGACTCCTGCAGCAAAATGGTGAATACTACGGAGGAATGGCACCCTGTGGATACACGCTGGCATCGTTTTTGCTGACGACGGATGTGGTGCAGCATGCACGGATGGATCTGGACCAGCAGGAGTTTGCGAGGTTATTGAAAGCTGCTGAATGGGGGAAGGCACTGGCCCTGTACGAGAGCGGCCAGCACTCGAGCAAGAGCACTGGACTGCGCACGTTGCAGGGGTTCTCGACCGCAATCAGTGCAATCAAGGCCGCGGCACCGTTGTATCAACAATTTGTGCGCTACTACGACTCCACCACGTATGCAGATGATTTTGTCCGTGCAGCACTGCTGAGGACGGGGCCGTTTGTTGGCAAGCCTGACGTAATGCGGGAGGAGAGTGCCAACAAGGGGTCTGCGTATGGGAACAGCTGGATGTACGTGGTGCTGGAGCTGGAGGATGCCATCGCTGACTGCAAGACCGGAAGGCTTGCGAACAACGACATGGGGGTCCATGCCTTGGATGAGGCATGGGCGTTCTACGTGGGATCCCTGGAGGGCAGCGATGGCAGTGGATCCGGTGTGCAGCCCTACTCGCTTGCCGAGAAGCGGTGTCAGAACTTCCGGACGTGCAGTGGTGCGGATGGTATCAGCGGAGAAGCGACTGTGAACCAAATGCTGAGGCAGCACTTCGAGGTGTTGCGAGGGCAGCTGACTTCTGGGCTGTGCGATGAGGCCCGGACCACCGTGACGGGCATTGTGCAACAGATGGCCGTGCCGATGATGCAGGGCATGCTGCGGTATGCGTACAAGGCGGACCCTGTCAATGGCATCAGCGGGCCTAAGCCGATTGCCGAGGGCTGGTCGTTTGCACGCGGAGTGTTGCCACAGATCCATTCATGCAGTCCCAGTGCAGCAGCATTGGTGCGTCGGAGCATGGACATGAGTGCAGCGGCGGCGGTTGCGGACGGATACCGGGCTGTGAAACAGGCCGTGGAGTCGGTGTACGGATGCATGGGGATCAGCTGTGCGGCTGTGGGGGGCCTCCTGGATGAGAATAATGCGAATGCGTATTATCCAGGCATGGAGCCCTGCCACGGTCCACTGGCAGGGTACGCAGCTGCAACGGACGTCACGGAACACGCTCGCATTGACCTTGATCAGGCCGAGTTGGAGAAGTTTGTGGATGCGTCCCCGCCGCAGTGGAGCCAGGCCTTGGACATCTACACACGTGGGGCTCATTCTCAGAAGAGCCAGGGTCTGCGGACGCTTGCAGGGTTCTCCACAGGGATCAGCGCTGGCAAGGCGGATGCGCCGCTGTATCAACAGTTTGTGAGCTACTACAAATCCGCAACGTACGCTGATGAGTTTGTGCGGGCGGCCCTGGGTGGGACCGGGGAGTTTGCCCAGGCAGCTGACGTGATGCGTGCGGAGTGTGCGAACAAGGGATCGCAGTACGGCAACACGTGGATGTACGTGATTCTGGAGATGGAAGACGCGCTTGACGACTGCCGAGCAGGCAATCTGCAGGCCAACGACCGTGGCGTGCATGCATGGGACGAGGCGTGGGTGTTCTACGCCGGATCACTGGAGGGCATTGCGGGATCCGGGGCAGGAGTACAGCCGTATGCGTTGGCGGAGAAGCGGTGTGTGAACTTCGGGACCTGCACGGGAGCCGGTGGAGTGTCTGGCACGTCGCAGGTGAACCGGCGGCTCCTACAGCTGTTCCAGGAGGGCCAGGGGTTGTTGGCAGCGGGCCGTTGTGACGAGGCAGCCTCCGTGTATACGCAGATCAGCCAGACAATGGCTGTGCCGATGATGCAGGGCATGCTGCGATATGCGTACAAGGCGGACCCTGTCAATGGCATCAGCGGCCCCAAGGAGATTGCTGAGGGCTGGGCGTTTGCACGCGGATTGTTGCCTCAGATCCATGGCTGCGATGCCGATGCGGCAGCATTGGTGGAGCGCAACATGGACATCAGTGCGGCAACTCCAGTTGCCGACGGGTACCGTGCTGTGAAACAGGCTGTGGAGTCCGTGTACGGATGCATGGGGATCAGCTGTGCAGATGTTGGAGGACTCCTGCAGCAAAATGGTGAATACTACGGAGGAATGGCACCCTGTGGATACACGCTGGCATCGTTTTTGCTGACGACGGATGTGGTGCAGCATGCACGGATGGATCTGGACCAGCAGGAGTTTGCGAGGTTATTGAAAGCTGCTGAATGGGGGAAGGCACTGGCCCTGTACGAGAGCGGCCAGCACTCGAGCAAGAGCACTGGACTGCGCACGTTGCAGGGGTTCTCGACCGCAATCAGTGCAATCAAGGCCGCGGCACCGTTGTATCAACAATTTGTGCGCTACTACGACTCCACCACGTATGCAGATGATTTCGTCCGTGCAGCACTGCTGGGGACGGGGCCGTTTGTTGGCAAGCCTGACGTGATGCGGGAGGAGAGTGCCAACAAGGGGTCTGCGTATGGGAACAGCTGGATGTACGTGGTGCTGGAGCTGGAGGATGCCATCGCCGACTGCAAGACCGGAAGGCTTGCGAACAACGACATGGGGGTCCATGCCTTGGATGAGGCGTGGGCGTTCTACGTGGGATCCCTGGAGGGCAGCGATGGCAGTGGATCCGGTGTGCAGCCCTACTCGCTTGCCGAGAAGCGGTGTCAGAACTTCCGGACGTGCAGTGGTGCGGATGGCATCAGCGGAGAAGCGACTGTGAACCAAATGCTGAGGCAGCACTTCGAGGTATTGCGAGGGCAGCTGACTTCTGGGCTGTGCGATGAGGCCCGGACCACCGTGACGGGCATTGTGCAACAGATGGCCGTGCCGATGATGCAGGGCATGCTGCGGTATGCGTACAAGGCGGATCCTGCCAACGGCATCAGCGGGCCTAAGCCGATTGCCGAGGGCTGGTCGTTTGCACGCGGAGTGTTGCCTCAGATCCATTCATGCAGTCCCAGTGCAGCAGCATTGGTGCGTCGGAGCATGGACATGAGTGCAACGGCGGCGGTTGCGGACGGATACCGGGCTGTGAAACGGGCCGTGGAGTCGGTGTACGGATGCATGGGGATCAGCTGTGCGGCTGTGGGGGGCCTCCTGGATGAGAATAATGCGAATGCGTATTATCCAGGCATGGAGCCCTGCCACGGTCCACTGGCAGGGTACGCAGCTGCAACGGACGTCACGGAACACGCTCGCATTGACCTTGATCAGGCCGAGTTGGAGAAGTTTGTGGATGCGTCCCCGCCGCAGTGGAGCCAGGCCTTGGACATCTACACACGTGGGGCTCATTCTCAGAAGAGCCAGGGCCTGCGGACGCTTGCAGGGTTCTCCACAGGGATCAGCGCTGGCAAGGCGGATGCGCCGCTGTATCAACAGTTTGTGAGCTACTACAAGTCCGCAACGTACGCTGATGAGTTTGTGCGGGCGGCCCTGGGTGGGACCGGGGAGTTTGCCCAGGCAGCTGACGTGATGCGTGCGGAGTGTGCGAACAAGGGATCGCAGTACGGCAACACGTGGATGTACGTGATTCTGGAGATGGAAGACGCGCTTGACGACTGCCGAGCAGGCAATCTGCAGGCCAACGACCGTGGTGTGCATGCATGGGACGAGGCGTGGGTGTTCTACGCCGGATCACTGGAGGGCATTGCGGGATCCGGGGCAGGAGTACAGCCGTATGCGTTGGCGGAGAAGCGGTGTGTGAACTTCGGGACCTGCACGGGAGCCGGTGGAGTGTCTGGCACGTCGCAGGTGAACCGGCGGCTCCTACAGCTGTTCCAGGAGGGCCAGGGGTTGTTGGCAGCGGGCCGTTGTGACGAGGCAGCCTCCGTGTATACGCAGATCAGCCAGACAATGGCTGTGCCGATGATGCAGGGCATGCTGCGATATGCGTACAAGGCGGACCCTGTTAATGGCATCAGCGGCCCCAAGGAGATTGCTGAGGGCTGGGCGTTTGCACGCGGATTGTTGCCTCAGATCCATGGCTGCGATGCCGATGCGGCAGCATTGGTGGAGCGCAACATGGACATCAGTGCGGCAACTCCAGTTGCCGACGGGTACCGTGCTGTGAAACAGGCTGTGGAGTCGGTGTACGGATGCATGGGGATCAGCTGTGCAGATGTTGGAGGACTCCTGCAGCAAAATGGTGAATACTACGGAGGAATGGCACCCTGTGGATACACGCTGGCATCGTTTTTGCTGACGACGGATGTGGTGCAGCATGCACGGATGGATCTGGACCAGCAGGAGTTTGCGAGGTTATTGAAAGCTGCTGAATGGGGGAAGGCACTGGCTCTGTACGAGAGCGGCCAGCACTCGAGCAAGAGCACTGGACTGCGCACGTTGCAGGGGTTCTCGACCGCAATCAGTGCAATCAAGGCCGCGGCACCGTTGTATCAACAATTTGTGCGCTACTACGACTCCACCACGTATGCAGATGATTTCGTCCGTGCAGCACTGCTGGGGACGGGGCCGTTTGTTGGCAAGCCTGACGTGATGCGGGAGGAGAGTGCCAACAAGGGGTCTGCGTATGGGAACAGCTGGATGTACGTGGTGCTGGAGCTGGAGGATGCCATCGCCGACTGCAAGACCGGAAGGCTTGCGAACAACGACATGGGGGTCCATGCCTTGGATGAGGCATGGGCGTTCTACGTGGGATCCCTGGAGGGCAGCGATGGCAGTGGATCCGGTGTGCAGCCCTACTCGCTTGCCGAGAAGCGGTGTCAGAACTTCCGGACGTGCAGTGGTGCGGATGGCATCAGCGGAGAAGCGACTGTGAACCAAATGCTGAGGCAGCACTTCGAGGTATTGCGAGGGCAGCTGACTTCTGGGCTGTGCGATGAGGCCCGGACCACCGTGACGGGCATTGTGCAACAGATGGCCGTGCCGATGATGCAGGGCATGCTGCGGTATGCGTACAAGGCGGACCCTGCCAACGGCATCAGCGGGCCTAAGCCGATTGCCGAGGGCTGGTCGTTTGCACGCGGAGTGTTGCCTCAGATCCATTCATGCAGTCCCAGTGCAGCAGCATTGGTGCGTCGGAACATGGACATGAGTGCAACGGCGGCGGTTGCGGACGGATACCGGGCTGTGAAACAGGCCGTGGAGTCGGTGTACGGATGCATGGGGATCAGCTGTGCGGCTGTGGGGGGCCTCCTGGATGAGAATAATGCGAATGCGTATTATCCAGGCATGGAGCCCTGCCACGGTCCACTGGCAGGTTACGCAGCTGCAACGGACGTCACGGAACACGCTCGCATTGACCTTGATCAGGCCGAGTTGGAGAAGTTTGTGGATGCGTCCCCGCCGCAGTGGAGCCAGGCCTTGGACATCTACACACGTGGGGCTCATTCTCAGAAGAGCCAGGGTCTGCGGACGCTTGCAGGGTTCTCCACAGGGATCAGCGCTGGCAAGGCGGATGCGCCGCTGTATCAACAGTTTGTGAGCTACTACAAGTCCGCAACGTACGCTGATGAGTTTGTGCGGGCGGCCCTGGGTGGGACCGGGGAGTTTGCCCAGGCAGCTGACGTGATGCGTGCGGAGTGTGCGAACAAGGGATCGCAGTACGGCAACACGTGGATGTACGTGATTCTGGAGATGGAAGACGCGCTTGACGACTGCCGAGCAGGCAATCTACAGGCCAACGACCGTGGTGTGCATGCATGGGACGAGGCGTGGGTGTTCTACGCCGGATCACTGGAGGGCATTGCGGGATCCGGGGCAGGAGTACAGCCGTATGCGTTGGCGGAGAAGCGGTGTGTGAACTTCGGGACCTGCACGGGAGCCGGTGGAGTGTCTGGCACGTCGCAGGTGAACCGGCGGCTCCTACAGCTGTTCCAGGAGGGCCAGGGGTTGTTGGCAGCGGGCCGTTGTGACGAGGCAGCCTCCGTGTATACGCAGATCAGCCAGACAATGGCTGTGCCGATGATGCAGGGCATGCTGCGATATGCGTACAAGGCGGACCCTGTTAATGGCATCAGCGGCCCCAAGGAGATTGCTGAGGGCTGGGCGTTTGCACGCGGATTGTTGCCTCAGATCCATGGCTGCGATGCCGATGCGGCAGCATTGGTGGAGCGCAACATGGACATCAGTGCGGCAACTCCAGTTGCCGACGGGTACCGTGCTGTGAAACAGGCTGTGGAGTCGGTGTACGGATGCATGGGGATCAGCTGTGCAGATGTTGGAGGACTCCTGCAGCAAAATGGTGAATACTACGGAGGAATGGCACCCTGTGGATACACGCTGGCATCGTTTTTGCTGACGACGGATGTGGTGCAGCATGCACGGATGGATCTGGACCAGCAGGAGTTTGCGAGGTTATTGAAAGCTGCTGAATGGGGGAAGGCACTGGCCCTGTACGAGAGCGGCCAGCACTCGAGCAAGAGCACTGGACTGCGCACGTTGCAGGGGTTCTCGACCGCAATCAGTGCAATCAAGGCCGCGGCACCGTTGTATCAACAATTTGTGCGCTACTACGACTCCACCACGTATGCAGATGATTTCGTCCGTGCAGCACTGCTGGGGACGGGGCCGTTTGTTGGCAAGCCTGACGTGATGCGGGAGGAGAGTGCCAACAAGGGGTCTGCGTATGGGAACAGCTGGATGTACGTGGTGCTGGAGCTGGAGGATGCCATCGCCGACTGCAAGACCGGAAGGCTTGCGAACAACGACATGGGGGTCCATGCCTTGGATGAGGCATGGGCGTTCTACGTGGGATCCCTGGAGGGCAGCGATGGCAGTGGATCCGGTGTGCAGCCCTACTCGCTTGCCGAGAAGCGGTGTCAGAACTTCCGGACGTGCAGTGGTGCGGATGGTATCAGCGGAGAAGCGACTGTGAACCAAATGCTGAGGCAGCACTTCGAGGTATTGCGAGGGCAGCTGACTTCTGGGCTGTGCGATGAGGCCCGGACCACCGTGACGGGCATTGTGCAACAGATGGCCGTGCCGATGATGCAGGGCATGCTGCGGTATGCGTACAAGGCGGATCCTGCCAACGGCATCAGCGGGCCTAAGCCGATTGCCGAGGGCTGGTCGTTTGCACGCGGAGTGTTGCCACAGATCCATTCATGCAGTCCCAGTGCAGCAGCATTGGTGCGTCGGAACATGGACATGAGTGCAGCGGCGGCGGTTGCGGACGGATACCGGGCTGTGAAACGGGCCGTGGAGTCGGTGTACGGATGCATGGGGATCAGCTGTGCGGCTGTGGGGGGCCTCCTGGATGAGAATAATGCGAATGCGTATTATCCAGGCATGGAGCCCTGCCACGGTCCACTGGCAGGGTACGCAGCTGCAACGGACGTCACGGAACACGCTCGCATTGACCTTGATCAGGCCGAGTTGGAGAAGTTTGTGGATGCGTCCCCGCCGCAGTGGAGCCAGGCCTTGGACATCTACACACGTGGGGCTCATTCTCAGAAGAGCCAGGGTCTGCGGACGCTTGCAGGGTTCTCCACAGGGATCAGCGCTGGCAAGGCGGATGCGCCGCTGTATCAACAGTTTGTGAGCTACTACAAATCCGCAACGTACGCTGATGAGTTTGTGCGGGCGGCCCTGGGTGGGACCGGGGAGTTTGCCCAGGCAGCTGACGTGATGCGTGCGGAGTGTGCGAACAAGGGATCGCAGTACGGCAACACGTGGATGTACGTGATTCTGGAGATGGAAGACGCGCTTGACGACTGCCGAGCAGGCAATCTGCAGGCCAACGACCGTGGTGTGCATGCATGGGACGAGGCGTGGGTGTTCTACGCCGGATCACTGGAGGGCATTGCGGGATCCGGGGCAGGAGTACAGCCGTATGCGTTGGCGGAGAAGCGGTGTGTGAACTTCGGGACCTGCACGGGAGCCGGTGGAGTGTCTGGCACGTCGCAGGTGAACCGGCGGCTCCTACAGCTGTTCCAGGAGGGCCAGGGGTTGTTGGCAGCGGGCCGTTGTGACGAGGCAGCCTCCGTGTATACGCAGATCAGCCAGACAATGGCTGTGCCGATGATGCAGGGCATGCTGCGATATGCGTACAAGGCGGACCCTGTTAATGGCATCAGCGGCCCCAAGGAGATTGCTGAGGGCTGGGCGTTTGCACGCGGATTGTTGCCTCAGATCCATGGCTGCGATGCCAATGCGGCAGCATTGGTGGAGCGCAACATGGACATCAGTGCGGCAACTCCAGTTGCCGACGGGTACCGTGCTGTGAAACAGGCTGTGGAGTCGGTGTACGGATGCATGGGGATCAGCTGTGCAGACGTCGGCGGCCTGAGGCGCCAGGGGCAGCAGTATTACAGTGGCATGGAACCATGCGGTGAAGTTCTGGCTAGGGTTGACATCTCCTCGAACGTCTCGATTTCCGACGCCGCAGTTTACTCTTCGCTTTCCATATCCGCTGAGGGGCGTCCCCTCTCCTTCGCTGGTCTGTCCACACCCATGCTTGCTTTTTGTCGTATCCAAGACCTTTCACTTTTCCTCCCCCGAGGCGACACACTGTTCATTAGCATTGCCTTGTCTCCGTTCCCATTATGAACAAAGCGACCCCATGCATGTTCGGAGTTTGCCCCCACTTCATTTATTAGGCACGCATGGGATGGACACTGTAGTCATGCATGGACACTTTTTTTCACACATGGGACACTGTATGCATGCGTGATGGATCTAATTTGTGCGCCACTCAGGGGCTGGGGGTGGGGGGGGGGGGGGTAGTGAATTGTGACATGTCACAAAAAATACAATAGGCCATAGTGGGAAAACAGCTTTTCTGAAAATATTGTGACACCCAAAAGGCTGTGACCGGGTTTTTTTGTGACGCGTATTGTGACGCCTCGTCACAAAACGGGGGGGGGGGGAGGGAGGGACACCCACCCCCCCAATTAGATCCATCACTGGTATGCATGCGTGAGGCTTGGATACACCAGGGGCAAGTGATACAGGCGTGGGGAGAGACCACATGCATCGGGTAGACCTCCGTATGGGGAAACCAGATACACACACAGGAATGTACAGAACGGCTGCATGCGAAATAAAGTGACTGCCCACGTGTGTATAAATGGACCCTCTGCAAGTGCAAAGTCCCCCCCTGCGTGTAGTGGGTGTTGCCAGGCATGAAAACAGTGTCCTCACTGCTGACACGGATTGCGACACTGGAAGCATGCGCTGGGGCACTGGAAACACGCACTAAGACACCGGATACACACAGATTGTCATCTTCTTCGGGGATGGGGACAGACACTTTGTTCTTTCAGACACGCATGGGGAACGACACTGGACACACGCATGGCCATTCCAATGCGTGTGCCAAATAAAACAGAGTGTGCGTCTCCATTCCTGGATAAAGTGACCCTCTGCATGTGTAGTGCCCCCCCGTGTGTGTGTGGGTAATGTGACTTGCATGCTTTCCAACTCCTTCTTCTACTTCCTTACGGCCTGACGAGATGCGTTAGCGACCAGTGCAGTGCTTTGTTTGTCACGCCTGTTCGTCTCGCGTCAGGCGTGTGTGGGTAATGCCATGCATGTCTACAGGGTCCGTGCCAAGAAGAACAACGTGCCTGTCTCCATGTGTGTATCAAAGTGGCCCTCTGTGTATCAAGTGTCCCAGTGTGTGCAAACAGTGCCCCAGTGCGTGTCTACAATGTCCATCCCCATTTGTGTCCAAAACAACTGTATTGTCTGTTCCAATGTGAGGAAAAGTGATCTCCTGCATGTACAGACTGCCCCCATGTGTATGAAAGTATACGGGATGTCCCCATATGCATGTATAAAGTGTCCCACACAGGTATAGAGTGTCCCATGCGTGTATTGATGGGTGTCCCCATGCATTCACTGATTGCCCATGTGCATTTGTAGAGTGACCCCATGCCTGTGACCATGTGTGTATCAGATGTCCCCTTGCCAGGCCATGACTTCAGTTCATGCCTGTGGTATTTTTTTCACACAGGGCACAAGGCTGCTGGGCCCATTCATGGTGTGGTTGGTTCCGATCACGACACTGCCGTACAGGAGCCTTTGTTGGTTGTTGCGTTGGTTGGTGGGTGCCTTTCCCCCCCCCCCCCCTTGTTAGGGGGGTAGGCTAAGTGTTGCGCCTCTAGCCCAAAAGTGGGTGCCTGCCCTTATCATCCCCCCCCCCCCCCCCTTACAGGCACAGGGCACACACTTGGCATGCACAGGGCACGGACCCCGGCATGCATACGGCACGCACAGGGCAGATGGTTTGTCGTGCAGGAGGGCCTGAGAACCAATAAGGTGGCAGGTGTGCCTCAAGTTCCATCAGCCTACCCTACAGCCCTCTTGCTCTTCTTTGCGGCTCAGGCAGCACGTCTTCAGTGACGGTCGGGGTGATGCAAGTCCGCAACGTCTCGGAGCTGGAATTCCGCAGCGTTGCCCTGGAAGTGACAAGTTCAGCTGTTGTGCAAGACCTGAGCACGCTCACCCTGACCGAGGGAACCCAAGTGGCGGTGGCTAAGAACGCCAGTTTTGAGTTCCGGACGGGGCTCACCCTAGCAGGTGCTGGCGAGTGATTGTTGTTCTGCGGCTGTGGTGCACGTCAACTCTTTCCCATCAGCCTGCACCCGCTGGTGCATGGAAAACAAAGCCCAGGATTGCAAAAAAAAAAATTATCATCTGCCCCACAGCAGCGAGAGAGGTCGTCCACCAGCTGTGGCTGGACCCTTGGGACGCATTGGAAGGGAAGGGACCCCAGAGGCAGCCCCAGAAGCGGTCAGACAGGCGGTTGGAGGAGGTTGCCAAAGCGGTTGGGGGCGGTTACTGTCGGTTACAAATGCCATTGAAGCTGGCACTTGGCGTCAGGGGGGCAGTGGCTGGGTGTGGGCTGGGCGCTCTGGAGGGGGGGGGGTAACCAGACGGAATGTCACACAGGGGGGTAACGTCCCCCCCTTTCTAATGCATCCCTGCTGGACCCCTGCCAGCACCAGTTAGTCCCTGAGTAGCAACAAGGCATGCTGGTGCGCTCAAACGCTCAGGCACGACCAATGGCTGTGGTGGGGTTGCTGTTGCTGGTTGTTGCTGTTAGCCCACTGATGTTGTTTCGTGTTGCTTGTAGTGGTTTGGGGGGGGGGGTGCAGCAGCAGCTTGTGTTGGTGGTGGTGGGGGGTTATCCAGAAAGGTGAAAGGTATTCCACTTGATACTTGGGGGGTGCTGTTAATGGTGCTCTGAGGTTGTTGTTGAGGGTGCAGATGACGTTGTGTCTGTTGGTGAGCGTTTGTGGCGGTGCTGAGGGTGTGGCTGATGACGTGGCTAATGGTGCACGGTGATGCTGTTGAGGTGTGTTGTTGATCGTGTGGCACAGGGTGTATTTGATGATGTGGCTGTTGGTCTGGCGAATAGGGCTGCAGATGGTGTGGTCTGAAGTGTTACGGATGGTGTGGCTGACAGCTAGGTTGTCAGCGTGGCTGTTGTGACTGACGATGTGACCAACTGTGTGGCTGGTGTTGCGGTTGAGGGTGTGGCTGGCTTGGAGTGTGAGTGAGGGTGCAGCAGATGGCATGTTTGACATGAAGCTGTGGCTGATGGCATGTCTGATGCTGAGCCTAACAATGTGGCACACAGTTTGGCTGATGGTGTGGCCGTTGATGTGCCTGAGGGTGCAGTCGAAGGGGTGTCTGATGTGGAGAGGGAGCATGTGGGTGAGGATGTGGCTGGAGGTGTGCCCCACTGTGTTGTTGATTGCGTTGCCTAGGGTGTGGCTGGTGTTGTGGTTGCTGGTGCGAGTGCAAGATGTTTTATTTTGTCCACAGGAGATGGAACCCTGATGAACAATGGTATTCTGAGGTTTACCACGCAGCAAGACACGATCCGCTTGATTGCGCCCATCAAGAACATGGGGACGATGGCAGTCAGTGCCACTCAGGTTGAGGTACAGTCGTCCATCCCCTGCTCTCTGTTCTGAGTTGCAAACGGTGCTATGGTTGCCAGCAAACAGCAAATACTTCAAATGCAGGGTAGCATGGTCATGATATTACAGAAGAGGGGGGGGCGGGATATCAGAGGTGGAAATTGCATGGGGAAATTGGCACTATAAAGAGCAGTCACCAATTTTCCCCTGGTGCATTTGAGACTTCCCATGGTGCAATGACACCCAATGGGAACAACAACTAGACTCTAAGTTCAGTCATGTGAAGGTGTGTCATGTGGACGTGGTAGGTGTTGACCCCAAGTGACCCCGAGAGAATAAGCAGGGACAAGGACAAATTAAGATTGCAATCTTTTGTATTTTTTGTGGTTTCCATAATTGCAGTAACGCAGGTGGCCCCTCAATTACCACTTCCACTGAACCAGAATTTTTTGGGGTAAGGGAGTGAGCGGCTATCCGCCTTTTTGAAAGGACCCTGTGTCACGGAAAAAAGGAGTGGGTGCAGCGGGATATGGTTGTCTCCCCTTTAGGCAATGAGCTTGGTCGTGTGGGGTCCCTCACAGGGCCCGTATGGCCTTGCTCTTTGATGAATTGAAAAGTGTGTGTTTATCAAATCCACAGGGGAGGGGTAGGTTATGAGGAGAGAAAGGGGTGTTGAGGAGGAGGAGGAGAGGCATGTCAATCCCATCCTATTCTGTTTCCCCTTGTGTTACCCTCATGTGCTTTACCTGCTGCGTAACCGACAAAGACGGCTCCATGGATTGTCGAAGGAATTTCTGTGTCCGTGAAGTTGCCCGCAGCACACCAAGTTCTGGACCAATGAGGATCAGGGGGCCTGCATTGTCAAGGGATGAGAGGAGAAGGCACGTAGGGGGAGCAAAGGGGGGGGGTGCGTAGCATGTTGGATATAGAGGGTAAGTGACCACCCTCAATGCTGCACATCCTCTGTCCGTGTGATGAATTGGTCCTTGTTACCCTTCATCCTGTGCAGACGACTGGCAGCCTGCAGAACGATGGGCAGCTCACACTGGATGCAAGCAGCAAGTTGACTGTTCGAGGCGCGTTCACCACCTCCGGTAGTGTGTCCGGGGCTGGGACTGTGGAGCTGCACAGTGGCAGGTATGTGCTGAATCAAGCTGACGCCAAAGGGTGGATACCAGCCTCCCTCCATGTCCCAGCCCACCTCCTCTCCAATAAAATGTACACTGTACGTTTTGGATGGTGTATGATTATGCCTCTACAGTCCCCGCCCCCGTCACATCGTCAGGGTGGCATCATGAGGAGGCTCCCCTATTCTCGCAAAATTTTGAACCTGCCCCCTTCACCCCCAACCCAATGGGTGGACAACCAACCCGCCTATCCCCGCATGGAGGATTCTCTCCTCAATAGGTGAACAAGTACAGACACCAGCATACTCACTCTTTATGTCCCCCAACCCCCCTTCATCTCACCAGGTGGGGCAAACCAAAAAGAAAGATATTGTCCTCGTAAACGCTCGTAAACACAAGTTGCGCACACAGAAAATTTCAGGGCATGTATTTGCCCCTGTTTATTGGGTTTTCACCTGGTTTTGACGTTTTGGGTGCCCTGGCAGGGGGTCCATGGGGTGAAGGTGACGCATTAAGGGCTTAACCATGACTCCCAGTCCAATTCATTCGGCAATGTGCACTGTGCAAAGCGCAATGGAAATTTCCTTGTCAAAATGTTCTGTGCAACTTGTTTGCAAATGCTCAAATGCACACAAGAGCATGGGGTCAGAGCTGACAGTAGTCACAGACCTTGGTGCACCCAAGCAAGCGCCATTTGCAGCAGGACACCCTCACGTTTCAACGGAGGACAGGTTGTGTACACTACACTGTGCGCGTGTTGCCTGCAAATGTCCCCTTTCTTTTCCACAACAACACCAAGAGCAACATTGGCTGCAACACCAGCATCCCAATCGACCAGTGATGTTACTCCTGCCAAAAGAATGAAACCCATGGGACCAAGACACCCTGGTGCCCGCAAACATGTGGCAAAGAATGTGGCTGTGGCAAAAAATGGGGCAAGTATGGTTGTACTACAACAATGGGCTCCTGTTTTGCAAACGTTGTGGAGAGAAGGTGGACCATCTACGGGAGTATCCAGCACCACGTGACAACAGACCTGTTGGTTTTGCTGCCCGTGCTTGTGGATACTACACGCTGTGTGTGTTTATGCTCATGGGCATTGACTCGCACATTGTGTGTGTGTGTGTGTGTGTGTGTTTATGCTTGCGTATGCGTGTGCAATAAATAGATTGCATTCATGAGACAGCCTGCATCCTTCTTTTGCCCCTCCAGTTATCAAGTGAATGGTGGCCAGACAGCTGTGGATGTCAGGACGCCTGCCGCCACTGCCAGCACCAAATTCCACACTTTGGAAGACACTTCGCTTCGTATTGGAGGTTATGGGCAAATCGCAAAGTTCCTGGACCTGTCGACAGGGCTTCTGGCAGTCTCCTCAGACTCCCCGGCACCGATCGTCGTTGGCGGTGTGTTGCGAAAAGTGCACTGGGATGAGCGTACGAGATTTCAAGCATGTCAGGCGGTTTCAGATGGATCCCCCCCCCCCCCCCCGCCGCCTGAAGATAATTTTGATATGAAAATTTGATGATAAAAGTAATTTCCCCAAATTGTTAGGGGTAGCTGACCAGGTTCCCCACCTCTGGCAGTTTTTTGGACCCGCCCCAACCCAACGGGTAGACAGCCAACCCACCCATCCACGAGTGTAGATTCCATCCTGAAAAGGCGAAAATGTAACGAGTCTCTTCTACAACACGCTTCTCCACAAGGGCATGTAACCAATCTCAGCCCTTATGGCTGAAAAAACGAAGTTTACAAACCCAATTTCTTTTCTCAATATTGTGACCACCAAAAGCAACAAAAAAAAAACACTTGAAAAGCATGTTTCCCACCCAGACTGACCCTTGGGGGGCCTGGGGGGAAGGTACACTGTGGAACAGCCCAAGGTTCGGTGGTGTGTGTCAGAACCTGACTCCTCTGGTAAATCCGGGGCCAGAGCCCCAACCCCCCCCCCCCCCCTCCCCCCGGTCGACTCGACATGATCTGGACATAAATGCTCCTGCATCTCGGCTGAGTGATTGAGCATCCTTCTCACATGTCTTTCACATCTTTGTGCTAAGAGGGGTAAAAAGTTCGAAACGGTGTTTGCAGCAGTTCGAAATCTACTTTGACCGCGATAGAGGAGGACATTGTCCTCCAAAACATTTTGACTGGAGTTGATGCCCATAATGTCGGATTTCACCGTTCACTTCATCGCAGGGTTCTGCCACACGAGCCGTATGGTCTACCTAGGATTTTGTCCGTCTACACCAGGTCTGGCTCTGGAGATAAAAGATGCACTCAGATCAGATTATGGAGTGCATTGCCTAATGTTTCAATCCCTCATTAGTCGCCCCTGGCGGGTGCAAGCAATGGTCTGCTCCCCATGATTGCAACATCCAGAGTTTTCTGCAGTGCTTGGGGACCCATACAATGACCATTTTGAGGCAGGGGAAGGGCCAGGAAAGGCATGAAGAACGTTCGTATCCATGGCTGGATGTACATCAGGTGCACTGCGATCAACCATTGAGATGCGGTGAAGGTACAGGATCGGTGTTCAACCCCATCTGATGTGGGCTGTTTGGGGACTTGATGTCAATGCACAACCGCTTGCATGTTTCGGTGGCTGTGCATTGCATGTGCACGCATTGGTGCAGGAGATCTGCATCTCAGTGGCGATGCCAAGCTCACGTTCTCCGTCCAAGATACCGCCACTGGATTTGTGGACGTCGCAGGCAACCTCAAAGTGCAGTCGACCATCACAGTGCTTCTGACAACTGGCACCGCCTTTGTGCCCACGGACCAGCGTGTGGTTCTGCTGCAATACCGTATGTGAGGGCAGTGTGGTGTAGATGTAGGGCAATGGAGCCCGGCCCAGCAGGGCAGGACGCAGGAAACGAGAGGCGTTTGGTGTCACACAGGGATTTATTTTGGGTTGCGAGCAAGTGCCAGCGCAACAGGGGCCACAGCATGGATCCGCGTTGGAGGGGCAGGCCAGTGGTGCACATGGGAGGGATGGGATTCAGGTGTGGGTGGGTCTCGAGGGAGTAAGGGAGTAAGGTGTCGCCACAGCGGTTTGGATTTTTTCAGCTCTTTCTGCAGTAGGCCCCTGCCCGCCGGGCAGGGTCCCGCTTAACGAGTCAGCCCCGCCACACTTAAGTGGGGCCCTGCCGCCGGACGGCTTAGGCCGACCCAGGTGCCCCCCCCCGCCTTTCCCTTAGGCAAGAGCCTGCTCGTGGCCTCTTTACAACAGCGGCGGCGGAGGAGAATTGATTTCATTTGAAGAAGAATGGTGTAGTGGCTGGGTTTTGGCTTTTGGCCGTCGTGAAAATTTGCTTCTCCAAGAATCCCCTGTTTCTATTGCTGGATACCATTTCTGCAGGAGACCCGAAGGGCACCAGTGCCGTGAATGCATCCTCGTTCTTCCTGCTGTATGGTGGCCGTGCGATGATCGTAGTGGAGCCTGCAGGCGAGGTGGTTCAGGTACTGGTGAAGTTCGGCGACACCATCCCAGCAGCCAGCCCCGTCCCAACAGAGGTATGGAGGCTTGTGGCTGAACAAGCGGCGCAGCGACGGCTGTCCTCCTCCTTTGTCCTGCTCAGTTGGGGTCAAGCCATTGCTTGGCGAGGGGTGGAGTCGGGTGGGTGGGTGGGTTTGGTCCCCTTCTCAGCAGTTTTGGCATTAGCCCCCCCCCCCCCCGGCCTCACACCATGGCGTCATGCCAAACCCCCCCCCCCCCGGCCTTGAGAATGGAGGATGGACTTACCGGTGCCATCTGCACCCACCCAACCTGCCTACACATACTGCTGCCCCCCTCCCCCCATTTTTTTTGGAGGGGCTAAGGGAGTGAGTGGGAGCACCGGGGCGGCTACAGCTCAGGTTGAGGTTTTGCAACCCTCCACCGTAACCACAGCACAGTTCCACTCCACATCACGGCTCATACCTACCGAGGCATGTGTTACAGGAAAAGATTTTGCACTCGGAAATCCTCTTGCGTGAGAGGGGATGGCTAAGCAGCTTTTGGGGGGGGGGGGGGCTGCCAGACAGAAGCCATTGCCTTTGGTGCTTGTCAAGTAAAAGGTTTTTTCAATAAACTGCCTCCGTGTACTTCATCAGAAACGGAATGATTTCGAAAATTTGACTTTTTCCGAAATCCTTTGTCGCCCCTGGGATGGGTTTGGGTGGTCATTTGGTGACAATACCTGTACTCTAGCACCCATGGGGACCCACGAAGTGGCCGCCACGCCCATGTAGCCCTGAAAGCCCGGAAATTGCTTTTTTTTTAGGCCCCACGGAAGGGCCCCCGATGGAGCACGCGCTGGTGGCAGCTGCCTATCCAGACCCCACAGAAGGGCCTTGGTAAAGCAAACGCCGGCGGCACGGCACTACCTAGGCCCCCCGCCTGCGGGCCTGGGTGGAGCAAACTGGCACAGTGTACAGGTAGTGAACCCGCCCCTAAATTAGGCGCCGGCATGGGAGGGACCCCAAGGGGCAGAAGCAATAAACCACCCCCCCTATTATTATCATGCACCAATATCGCGCATGCATGTTGTCCGTCTGACAGTCCCACAAACAACAAGGCACACCACTATGGGCAACCATCGATGCGCTTGCCATGCGGTTATTTTTGTGCCAAAAATGCATTCATGGACAACTGCCGTGCAACAGGCTTTGGTTTGGGCTTAGGCTTTGTAGCTGCAACAGCTTGCGGTTGAATATTTGGGGGAACAGACTGATAGGGGAGGCGAAGCCTTGCCTTTTTGGGATCAATATACCCTAGTTCCTGGAATACTTTGGGCACATCGAGGCGGGAAGTTGCAGACTCAAGGCCACTGTAGCACCACAACTGTAGCACAATTTTTTTTTGCTTGGGCAAATCGATCATTCTTCGCACGGTCACCATTAGCACCAGGAACTTCATCATCAGCAACTTTAGCACCGGGAACTTCAGCACCAAGAACTTCAGGATGGGCAGCAGCCACATTACCATCAGCAACATCAGCAACATCCCCTGCAGGCCTAGGTACTTCAGGATCAGCAACTTCAGGGCCAGGAACTTCAGTAGCAGCAGCATTGTCAACATCACTGTCCCAATCGTCCCGAGTAGAGTGCACCTCAACGTCAGACACGTGTTCATTGGTCATGGCCTCGAAGACATGTTCGACAACAAGTTCATCATACTGCTGCGCCTCAATCACATCAGCAAGAAAGGGAATGTCAGCAAAATCAGTCATTACAAGAAAAAGACCTGCAGTAGGGGGGCAGGGAGGGGGGGGTGAAAATAATATCACGCACGAAATAATATCACGCACCGAAATAATATCACGCGCGTGATATTAATATGGGGGGTGGTTTACTGGTGAACAGCGGGACAACTGTCCCACTCTCTCACCAAGGAAAATTATTTGAGGGCTAAAAATGGATGCTAGGGATTGCGATGCAAGGCTGTTGGTAAGCACCTGACTGCACCCCAAGCAACAAGCAAGCCATTGCTTAGTGACTGGGGGGAGGGTGGGGTGGCAACCCCACCCCCCGCAGTTTTTTGAACCCTCCCTCTTCACTTCATCCCCCACCCTGACACGTGGACAACCCACGCCCCCCCCCCCCCATCCACAAGCGGAGGATTCCCTCCTCAAAAGGCGAACATGTACATATACCCAGAAGTACCGACCGGCATACTCTTGCAGCCTTGATGCCCTCAAAGGGGGGATTGTGTCTGGCTGGGCGGGTGTCTGGCTGGGCTGGGTTCACTTTAAGGGTTGGCTTTTGGCACGTTTTGGAGGGGTTGTTTTCGGGCCTTTCTCTGGATTAGGAACACTAGCAGACAGGTGCGTGTGCTGTGCAAGGAGCTCCCTTGGCGGCTTCCAGTGGTCAGCGTAGCCCGTCTGAGATCTGCGCCCAAAAATATCGCAAATTAACCCCTGTTCTGGGTCTGGGCACAGTCTTAAGTTGTCTTCCAAGTTATCTCACGAGTCGCCCCACAAATCCACAACTCGTCGCACAAGTCGTTTCGCAAGTCGTCGCACAAGTCGATGGATGGGAATGCAAACTATGTGGATGTGGGTGCAAAGTGTGGGATTGCGATGCCCAGCACCGGGAGGGGGGTGCAGAAATGGCCAGTGCGGCGCGAAGCGTTGGTACAAAGGGCAGGGGTTGGGGTGCGGGGGTGGGGGGGTCAAGCGCGGGATTGGGGTCCACAGCAGGGGTGGATATAATAGTGACGACATTACCAAGGTGGGGGGGGGGGGGGGGGGGGGGGGCTGTTGAGCCACCATCCAGTGATGACGGAACGACGATTACAATTACGATTAGCTCAGGCAGTTCAGGCACAGATGATTCGTAATTGCAAGCCATTTTGGCAAAATGTGTCGGGCGGTGGTTGCCCTGTGTGGACTGTCTTCATGGGATACACCAACCCCTGTGCAATGTATTGTCTTGTGTTGACCGCCGGCAGAATGGCTCAGTAGTACAGTGGTACATGCCTGGATTAATGAATTGATGACCCTGGGTTCAAACCCGGGGTATCACATGTGCTGAAGCTTTTGCACGGGGCGGGGATCAGGATGCATGTGCGCGGCAGGGGTGGATATAATAGTGACGACATTACCAAGGTGGGGGTGGGGGGGGGGGGGGGGGCTGTTGAGCCAGGAGGCAGTGATGACGGAATGACAATTACGATTACGATGAGCTCTGCCAGTTCAGGCACAGATGATTCGTAATTGCAAGCCATTTTGGCAAAATGTGTCAAGAAATGATTGCCCTGTGTGGACTGTCTTCATGGGATACACCAACCCCTGTGCAATGTATTGTCTTGTGTTCAGTGTTGGTGGATTGGCTCAGTAGTTCAGTGGTATATGCACAGGGTTATAGAATGATTGGCCTGGGTTCAAATCCATGGCAGCACCTGCTCTGGCGCTTTTTTGGGCCATCAGTCCTCTTGAAAAACTGCTGGCGAAACTGCGAGTTCAGTCAAACGGGCAAATCGTAATCGTAATCGTCATCAGGGGGGGAGAGGGGGGGGGGGGGGGGGGCTGGGGGGGGACCCCCCCCCCCCCCACTATATCCACCCCTGGTGCGCGGCCAGTGTGTCCTGGTGTGGGGCACTGTGGTCCGTGTGAGGCGGGTCCGACCCAGTGTGTGGCTCGTCCTGGCTGAGGCTGGAGTACGTCTCCCCAAGTCTTGGACCAGTTACTCGTGGGTGGCCCAGAAATGCATTTGGTTGGCCCGGTTGGCGCGTTCGTCGGCAGCAACCATTGAAGACCCTATTGAGCCCCGCCCTCTACTGCATGCTGCACAGAAGGCACCCTGGGTTGCGTCGACTGCACAAAGTTGTGGACTGGCCGCACTGGGACGGACTGCCTGGGCCCCGTGCAATCGCCTTGGGGCTGGGCCCCAAAAGCCGTTGGGGGCTGGGCCCCAGAAGCCATTGGGGGCAGGGCCCCCCGCAACCTTCCAGCCCCCGGCTGGCTGCCGCTGTTGTGCCGCTTGCGCACCCCTCCTGGCCATCGGCACCTTGCACACCAGGCGGGCCCCTCCCTGCATAGTCTGGTTGCCAGGCGGTTCTCGTTCACCTCCTCTCCCGGCAAGTTCCTGCCAGTGTATCCTCCCGAGTGTAACGGCGGTTGCAGGTTGCAGGTTGCAGGTAGTGAGTGTGGCGAGCCTTCCCCCCCCTCCCCCCCCCCGCCCCCCCCTTTCTGGACCCTTGGCGTTCTGCAGGAGTCTGGCGGCCTCTCCATGGCCATCATCATTGTGATCGTGATTGTGGTGGTGCTGCTGGTGGCGGGGGTTGCAATCTTTGTCGTCATGCGTTTTGAGTGCCGCGGCGGCGGCGGCACCGGATCGCATTTCGATAGAGCGTCGTTGTCGTCTCGGATTTCCATGCGCTCCGGCAGCGCCGCTTCAAGCCGTGCCTCGAGCCGTCCGGGCAGTGCACGCAGCGCCCGAAGTACCGGGTCGCAACGGTCCCTAATTCCCAGGCGTGTTGAAGTGACGGATACGGTTCCCAAGCGTGTGGTTCCGGAGGGGGACGTGGAGAACCCCATCAGCCGGATGCCGCCGCTGCAAGGACCTGCCGCCAGCAGTGGCACGGAGGCTGCAGGTGGCGCTTGGACCGGCAACGGCAATGGTAATGGCAATGGTAATGGAAATGGCGACAGCCATGGCAATGGCAATGGCTCTCCCCCGAATGGTGAGAACCATTGAAGTTTGGGGACAGCGCCCCAGCTGCGGCGCTGAATCCTCGGCGATATGCCTTAGGAATGGCATTGTGCGTCTTTGCCAGGATCCACGACGCAGCACTGGGACCCCAAACGGGTGCATCCTATACCCCAAGGGCCGTCATGCACATTGGGGTGTTATATATGTGTGCACAGACGTCTGCGGACGGAATGCACAATAACTTAGGCAGGTATGTTGGTACCTTTTGTCCTAAACTGAGCATGACAGCCTTTGATATGTCAATATGCCCTGTAGCTTCTACTGCAGGGCAGTTCGACTGAACCGGCTGAAAGTGCGTATAGCGGGGGCATTCGGTCAATCAGAACTGACCATTGCTCTCTCTCTCTCTCTCTCTCTTTAAGGATTTTTTTCTGTGTCTATGGAGACCCCCGCAACGTCAGGACCGGAAGTTTCTGGGGGTTTCATGTCTGGACAATTGTTGTGGTGCCTTTTTTCCCCTGGGACATCCGCCCCCCCCCCCCCCCTTCCCCCCCACCCCCCCCCCCCGTCGCAACGTGAACGGCGATTCTCAGAATCAGGGTGAACAAATGCTGCACCCTGCCTCATCCCGTTCCATTAGGTGTACATGTTTGTGCACTGTGTTTTCCGCCAGCTTGTCGTCGTGTGTCCAACTCTCCCCATGTCTCTTCAGCCACTTGATTCATGATCGTTGGGTGGTGCGCCCTGCTGCTGAGACTGGACTGCAATACCCCACACTTACGCTCACAGGCCATTACCAGGAGGGATTGGTTGCTGCTGCCCCCCCCCCCCCCCGCGCGCCCCTGCAAAAGCCTTGCAATGTTGTGGAGTGAGTAAGTCTTGCATGGGGTCAAAATGATGCTGTTTACTTGAAACCCGCCAGCCCCCTTTCCAAGCTGGCAATATTTTGAGGAATAGAGTGGGGGAAGATTGGGTCTGAGCCTGGTATTTGCTATCCCTGCTGAGGTTTGCGGGTGCAATTCCTCCAACTGTGCTTTGCGTTGTACCAGTGGTGGCAGCATGTCTCTGCATTATGTCTGCATTCTTGCTGGGCTTGCTGATGAAAGGGTTTCACCAGAAACTTGCTGAGTGTCTTTTCAGCTCTGTGCCGGGCGCAAGCATCCCTGTTCCTGATATGACTGTGTAGCTTGACGCCTTTTCCATCTGCGCTCCTATACTGTCGGGCACCCAGAAGGTTGGGGCGTTTATATATGTATGTGCACATACGTTCATGTATAGAACGCACAGTAACTTAGGCAGGTATGTTTGCGGGCAAAACCATGTGGCAATGCAAAGGTTTTCCCTGTTCAGCACTCAGCACGAGGCCCTGTGCATGCCTGGCAAGATGCAAGGCATCAGCCCATGTTGCATTCGTACACCCTGGAAACGCTATAAGGTTGCAGGTGTCAGGACGCTGCGCATTGCAAGCACTCAGTCGAGATCAGCGCGTGCCGCATTCCACTCAACCTCATTCCCATTTTCACGCAGCTGTTGTTATGCTTGTCTACTAGCCAGGGCGAGGCTGCTTGGCAGTGGCACTGTGACACGGGTTGGCTTGTGCTTCCACGTCACAGTCATACCAGACCCATACTAGACCGCTTAGCAGTGGCACTATGATACAGCTTGGCTTGTGCTCTCACGTCACAGTCATAGCAGAGCACTGTAACACCGGTTGGCTTGTGCTGTTACGTCACAGTCATGACAGAGCCATGTTGTCTGTCAACGGCCTGCACCCAACTTGTAGATGAAGAGAATCGCTGTTGCGAGGGCAATTTTGCAGGTGTCAGGACTGACATCAGCATGTGCAGCATTCCACTCAACCTCGTTTCCATACAGCTGTCGTTACGATTGTCAAAGAGTGTGGGCTAGACCCCTCTTGGCAGTGGCACTATGATACAGATTGGCTTGTGCTTTTACGTCAGAGCCATGTTCACTGTCACCGGCTTACACCCAACTTGTAGATGAAGAGAATCGCCGTTGCAAGAGCAATGGCAGGACTCAGTCAAGATCAGCATGTGCAGCATTCCACTCAACCTCGTTTCCATACAGCTGTCATTACGATTGTCTAGGAGTTTGGGCTAGACCGCTTGGCAGTGGCACTGTGATACAGATTGGCTTGTGCTTTCACGTCACAGTCGTCACAGAGCCATGTCCACTGTCAACGGCTTAACACCCAACTGGTGGATGAAGAAAATCGCTGTTGCGAGAGCATTTTTGCAGGTGTGGGGTGTAAGGCTCAGTCAAGATCAGCATGTGCGGCATTCCACCCAACGTCGTTTCCATACAGCTATCAGTACGATTGTTTAGGAGTTTGGGCGAGACCGCTTGGCAGTGGCACTATAATGCACCTTGGCTTGTGCTTTCAGGTCACAGTCATAACAGAGCTGTGCCTACTGTCAACGGCTTATCCCAAGCCACTTGATTTCCTCTGAAGGAGGTGCTGCACATCCTCTTTGTGTAAACAACACGGGGTGTTGTTCTGCCATTTTCAATGCCGCAATGGGGGGGATGCCATTATGATCAACGAGATGCCTCCCTTTTCTTGGAGTTGCACTGAGGCCCGGGCACTGAGGCCCGGTTCAGTTTTAAGCACAACTTCTTGTCCTGCTGGTGTTGAACTCAGTTCTCGAAGGACGCGGTAAAGCACAGTGCAACCTGTGCACATATTCTGTTGTCTTTCTTGGGTGATGTTATGGACCCCCGGCCCCCAACCACCTCCATCTTACCCAGTGGGCTTTGGGAGGCAAGTACCCATATTTTGAGGGTGGGGAATTAATTTTTTTTTTGAAGGTATTCAGATGGAGGAGGTTGGGTGTTGGGGCCCACGATGGGGTACCCCCCCCCCTTTTGTCCAAACAATACCGGTGTCCAGACAACGTGAGGTGTTGTTTCCGTGATTTTTGGAGGGCATCACCAGGGGTGCGCCGTTCAGCACCCCGCCGGCGGCACAGGGGGATGCCCCCCCCCCCCCCCAACAGGGAGGGCGCAGAGGCACGCCCAGGGGATGGGCACAAGCAGGCAGCTGGTGAAGACACCAGAGCCACAACTGTGGGCCCTTCCCTTGCGCTCTGTTCCCTGAGGGGGAGCCACAGGAGGGTGGCATGCAGGCCTGCTCCTGCCTCTACGCTAACCCTCTGTACACAGACCTAACAAGGCTGACCTCTGTCCGCACATTTTGGAACCATTGAATTTGGCGGTTCCATTTTGTGGTTTTTTGGGTGACTGCGTAGGTTTTTGTGTGATATTGGGGCTGGGGGTGAGTTTTTTCATACATGTTGTTTGCTGTGTGGTGTGTGGTGTGTCATAAAAGCTGGCTCCATCAGAACTGCATGAACATCTCGACGTGGATGATTTACCGTTTCTTTTCACTGCTCTTGCCTTCTGAGGGTGAGCTTAGACAAAGCCTTTGTCCAAGCAATGCAAGGTGTTGTTTCCACATTTTTTTGTATTTCACTGCTGTTTGGACCAGGGGAGGGTGGGCCAGGAAGCACTGCAAATAGGGGATGACATCTTTACTGGCAGGATGTTAACTTAAAGTGCCAAGAATAGCTAAATCTAGCTCAAGTACACCCATAGGTGCTCACTGCATCCCCGACACTGCATTTCTGGCCATAATGAAGGACAATGCACTAAGTTCTCACATATTTTTGTGCAAGGATGTATGTAGGGTTAGAAATGGCTATTTTTCAGCAAAAAGTGGTCTTTGATGATTCTGTTGGGATCCTGTCAGCAAGCAGTGATGTCATACCAATGTCATGGCAATAGGATGTGTGCTTGTGTTCTCAGAAAAATACATGCCGGTGTCAAAGCCCAGGTAGTGAGTGGCACAGCAAGAAAATTTTGCCTTAGGTTCATAGTTGGGATTGAGGTTTTCAATTCATGTTAACTTCAACTTTTACTAAAAATGGGTGCACTTAAATTGCAACTCTTGGTCCAAGTACAATTGCACGCATTTGTGCTCCATTTATTCAATCTTAAGGTTACCCGTTCTCTACTTTACATGAAAATCATGGCTTTGCAAAGATTGCAAAGATGAGAAAAGTGCCTAGAGGAGCCATGGGTCTTTTGAAGAATATGGGCAATGCGTAGGATGCATGGATTCCTCCAAGAAGGATAGAATGTAAGGTGGTAAGTTGTGTGCAAACATTGATTTTTTATTGCAAACATTGATTAATGCAAAATGACATATGTATCAAATTTCTTGGCAAAGATTGGATATTTTCTTGGCCTTCTACTGAGGTGAATTGGGTTTATGCAAAATTTCATTGCGATCTCTACTTTGGACACAAAAAATACTCAAGACCAGAGATGATTGCAAATAAGCACTACAAAGCAAATCTTGAAATCATGTTTTTTTGTCCTGAATGAGTATTGTAATTTTTTTATTTGGTGTTTTTTTTAAACATGATAGACAATAAATCTTACGGGTTGTTGATTTGTCAAGTTGCCCAATAAATTTCAAATCTTATATCTGTAGACTCTAAAGGACTTTATGCTTCACGACTGCACCGTGTGTTTCACAAAGCAAATGGTATTGTTCATACATATTTCAATGGCTGTAGCACATCTCATCACTCCAAAGACTATTGTAGATAGAAAAATTTGTGAAGACAAGTAACAATGCACATGGGCAAGCTATAGATACACTGGAACCGCTAGACTATGTTGCATAGCGGATTTCATGGCAGTGACCTAGCCGCTAGTTATGGAAGTGTTTCAATCGTGCCCAAATGATGTGAAAACCGCTAGAGCATCTTGGCTCACAATTTCATCTCACTGGTCAGTGGAGGGCTTTACATTCTAGCTTTGTGGACGGCGACACTGTGCTTCACAGTGCTAGTTTCAAAGAGTATGTGGAGAAGCATAGCAACATCTTCTTCATGATAAATGGATATATTTCCGTGCATTATTCTATTTAGAATCTGCTTGTAAAGAGAAACGGCACAATTTAGCCTTGTTTTAGTGCTAAGGTGAACTACCCGGGGGTAGTCACGGGTCTGGGTAGTCACCACCCCTCTCTGAGACCTAGTTTTCGGTGTATTGAGTCAACCCGGGTCCACGTAAATACATCCCACCCCAAAGGTGTACCCCTGTGGATTCGGGAGTCACAGTTAGCACAACCTGCAAAACATTGTGAATAGAACACCTTCTTTGCTTTCATTTGCACTAGCTTCTCCATCTAACCAAGTCTCTCTTTATCACTCTCCTTACATCCCGCTGTGCACCATATTCTGGTGTAGAAACATTGTTGTTTTTATACAAACTACTAGGTTGTTTTTCCCATGCGCTGGATAACGATATTGACTCACATTTTCTTCAAATTTGTTTGAAAATACTTCTAGCAAAAAACGTTTATTTTTGTTTCTGCCTGTGCCATCTCAAAAACCCGCATAGTAGTGCATTGTCAACCCCTTCATGCACCGGCACTGCTACCCCTTTTGTGTTTGTACACTTTGGAGAACACATATGAAAACAGCTTTTTCCAAAATGACGTACACAAGACAAAACAAACTAGACTAAACAATTTCCGGAAACTATTTACCAAAACTGTTGCTTTTTCTAACCAAATCACTATTGTAGTTTTGAAAAACACTAAAATCATCTGCATCCCTGTATGCAAACAAACGTTCCGGAAACCTGTGTTACACTGTAGAACAAAAGATAGCAAACACATGGTAAGCCAAACGACGACACACATGCGGGGCCATTCTATGGCCACGCAAATCTGGCCACTATGTGTCCGCAGCATGAGGATTCGTATTCATTCGCAGCCACGGGCAAAGGCAACACCAAATGCAATTTGAAGCGGTTGACTGCACTTGGGTAGAAATTTAGAATCTCTGAGTACTATGTGTCCAATGGAACGTTGCAGCAGAAGTATGCTGCACATGGAGCAACATACTGCATGGCACTGTTTGACAAGAGCATCATAGGACAATGCAGCTACCCCGCTACTGTGAACACAGAACATAGTTACATTCATTCATAGGCGTGGGCAATAGAAACACCAAGTGCTATCTACAATTGTTCACTGCACTTGGTCAAAAACACAGAATTCCGAGCAAATGGAGCATCATAGTGCAGAATCAGTATACCACTACTCAGATTCTTCCTAGCGCCCTTCACCTCTGTTTTGGGCCTGTGCATTGTAATCCTAGATGCAGGTGTGCAGGTGCTAGTGCGACTAGTCAGAAGGCGCGAGTGCGATGTGATTTAAATTAGCGCAGATCATGAGAATGAGTAAAGGTCTAAGTGTCTGTTATATTTTTCGGCATGCGTGTATTGTATAAATATTTCTGTTTGCACAGGCATGCTTTTTGATCGCAGTCAGTGACTTGGATTTATGCTTCGTGTGGGATAGTTGGGAAATAGACACTCGTAGACACCAAAGTGTTGCAATCAAAAAGCTTCCGTGATCAAGATATTTGGTTTCACGATTTGTCGTTGACGTGGAGTACATCAGACTTTTGGGAGTCCAGTTACTGTTCACTGCGCATCAAGGTATAGCCGAAGGGCTGCAGGGACATGTCAAATGAATACTGCAGTCCATTCCGTGCAGTATAGATGTTACGGGTTAGAAAAGGGTTGTGTGGCTGGGAACTTGATCAGCGCGAGGAAAAACTGTTAGTGGAACACTGGGAAAAAGTGCGTGCGCTGCGAGATGCTTCATTTGACGAAGTTTTCGACACGGTGACAGTGCCTGGTGCAGATGTTTATTCGGCGGCACGCTCTGCTGGCAAATTTGGGCTTGTGGCGCCGGAGCGCGCTGAAGGGCTTACTGCATGGGAAAAAGAAAGTTTGGCGGCGTTAGCTAGTGTCAGGAGACCTGCGCGTTTTGTTGTCTTGGGGAAGACCTCCATTGTGGACTGTGACAAAGAGTATCAGGCCCTGTTGCAGGACCTCAACGACTATGCCATGAGCAGTGTTTGGCGACGCGAAAGGGAGCGGCGCGTCTAGTGTGGGGAGGAGATTCCGAACTGGTTCAAGCCGCGTCTAGTGCGTCAGGTTGCCCAAGAGTTTTGGACAGAGATTCGTGAGGTTTCTGAAGGCGGGGATCAAGCAGACACGACTTTGAAGACACTGCCACGCAAAAGGGGAATGCGTGGCAAGGGGCGCGCGTTTAAATTCAGGACTAATATTTAATGCGCACAGGTTATGTCGCGAGTAGCATTGCTCCCCGCGTGTTGTGCTCCGTTGGTGTGTATTTGTGTAGCAACTTGCTCCTTTGGTGCGCCGGCGAGTAGCAGACTGTGCGTTTCGGGTGAAGTTGTGGCGTGGTGCGCGTCTACCTTTGTTAGGTGTTTGTTGTGTGTCAGGTTGGTGATTTTCAAGTCAGCAATTCCCCAGTCAGCTGTTCAGGCGAAATGGAGTACTGGACTGAAGCAGCAGTGCAGGCCACACTCAGGTGTGTGCTTGCTTGCTTCGTCCATTGTTTTTTTTCTCCGTCTTCTTTGGTGGTTGCACTCTTTGTGGCGTTTTTTTTATGTAGCTCTTGTTGCTGCGAGCTGTTTGTTTGTCGCTGCTTTGACTGCTTTTGTTTTTGTCTTGTAGGCTTACCTTTGGTGTTGAATTGGTATTAGGAGAACTTGAAGGATGACTACGCCCAGAAGCAGCGAACACGCCATCCCTGGTGTGACGGCTTGCAGGCGTGGTTTGGTTTTCGTTTCGCTTTTTCTTCGTTTGTTTGTGCTGTGTGTGTAGGAATGCTCAGAATCTGAAGTGAGTTACAGAGGAGAATGACTTGTTGTTTGAGCAGTAAGACACTCCTTTTAATGGGTGTGTCTGCTCTGTGCTTTGCGTTTTGTTGTTGTCTCTTCGTCTTCTTCGTCTCCGTCGGTGTGTTCCGTTGTCCTCGCTGTTTTCTTGATGTGAATCTCATTTGTCATCTGAATTTTCGAGTTTGTGCCAGTGCGATGGGGACCTCTGAGAGGTATACATTTCGTGTGATGGTATAGCAGAGACATACGTGCTTGCTTTCGTTTTTGCTCCGTGTCCGCTTTTTGCATATTTTCGAGTTTTGTGGCTTCCGCTCTTTACAAGCCAGATGAGCAGCAGGACGCTGCTGCAACTCCTGAACGCAACGTGGCTTTCATTCTGTTTCCTGCGTTCTTTCATTGGTGTTGTTTTGCCACGTCGACGCAGTGTTCGTTTCTGCTGCTTCGTTTTTTGTGTCAATGGGTCCAGCTTTGTTTTTCATGCTGCTGTTTTTGCTTTTGTGTCACAGGCAAGTCTGAAGACAGAATTGGGAGAGCTCAAGATAAGTGTGGCTAAACGGCTTGGTGCACTGTACATTATTAAGTGGGTTTTCTTTTCAGCACTGAGTCAGACTTGAAACGATGTCTTCCAAAGACCACACTTTTGCTCTACCCTGTCGTGTTGCCTGCTTTTGACACAGTGTGTTTGTCTTTTGTGCTGCAAGTTGGGAAACATTTTGAGTGTTTTTTTGGGTATTCGGTATAAGCTTCTTTTTGCTGTTTTACGGAGTTGTATGCAGGCCAGCTGGAGCTTGTAGCCCAGCACAGTGGCCCTGAGTGTTTTGCATTAATGAATGGCTTTGTGGCCACATGGCAGTCCATCAGGAGATTTTTTTGTAATCTGTTTTTGGAGCAAGATATATGTTTTTTTTACATGTGTCCCGGCACGACCCACTAGGTTGTTGGGTGCACAGTGCCCAGGAGGGACAACAGCAGGTGGCTGAGTGTAAATTACCCTAGGTAGACAGCACAGCAATGTACCCACAGGAGTGGAGTGCTGTGTATGGGTTATCGTTTACCCTGGGAAGGGCATATGAATGCATAAGCACCTGGTGCCATGTCACCGGTGCTCTGGCAGTGCAGTTTGTTCTGATTTTGTATTGTAAACTTTTTTTTGCTGGTGCTGGTTGGCCGTAGCCATTGTTGATGGCCCTGGCACTGCACCCCTAGGTCATTTTTCGGCCATGTGCACTCCCGTGCAATGGTCCTGGGAGGGGAGTGCAGGTGTGCAGGTGCCAGTGCGACTAGTCAGAAGGCGCGAGTGCGATGTGATTTAAATTAGCGCAAATCATGAGAATGAGTAAAGGTCTGAGTGTTTGTTATATTTTTCGGCATGCTTGTATTGTATAAATATTTCTGTTTGCACAGGCATGCTTTTTGATCGCAGTCAGTGACTTGGATTTATGCTTCGCGTGGGATAGTTGGGAAATAGACACTCGTAGACACCAGAGTGTTACAGCAGCGTGCTCGTGCGGTCTCCTTCGATTTTGCGCAACACTAGCAGCCGCTGTAGCGCGAGCAACACGTGCATGTGTGCTTTGAGAACGTGGTGCGGATGCAGGAAGCCGTGTGTGACGGGTTCATGCCCAGTTGGGGCTGCCCGCAGCCAGAAAGAGCACGCGTGCGATCACGGTATTAAATACATAGTTGTACAGGACAGAAAGACGACGAGAAATGCAGGAGATTTTGTGCATCGCATTGTTTGATACAGGGTATTTTTATGGAGTACAAGGATCTTAGACATTCTGGGTAATTATCAGATTGATTTGGACTTGGTGTCGTACTCCAGTGCATTTTGAGGGATTCGGATTTGAGTATAAGGGGACAGAAGTCAATTTCGATGACAAGAATGTCTATTTCTTTGTGTACGGCATCAGCAGTCCAGTCCCCAAGCAAAATTTTCATGTCTTTGGAGAGCTTGAACTTGAGGTACCAGATTTACGGACGAGGCCGTGAGTTCAGTGTTGAGTTCACTGGTGGTGAGTCTGCGATAACGGCGGCGTTTGTTTCTGTCTGCTGGCTGTAAAAGGCGTCGCATTCGAGTTCGAAATCCGTCATGCCCTTCGTCGGGAGCTTGGGTAGTCCGTGCAACAACTTCACGTGTGCGGTATGACGGCATGAGAGTGCTGTGGGACAGTGCTGCTCCAGCGAGGTGACTTTTGCCCAGCGCTCTGATTGTCAACGCACAAGAAGGAGTATCGGCTAGCAGGACTTTGTTCGCCGCAGCGTCGGCGAAGACATCCAGCGACGCATCGCCGCGATTCGACAACAGCAAGGCTGACATGAGCGCTGACCAGGCCGCTAACAAGTGAGGCTTTGTTTTAAAGGTTCTCAGTGTGTGTTGCATGCGTTCGTGAGCGCTTGCGCAGTGGAGAGCCACAGTGGTGGCAGTTTGCCACTGCATAAACTGTTTTCAAACTCAGCTCATTTTCGCTGCCTGTCAGATTCTCTACTACAGTCACTTGTGGGACCATCGTAGCGCTCGTTCGTGCGTTCGTGAGTGTGTGTTCGTGCGCGCCTGCACCAGTGGACAGCCACGGGCATGGCAGTCTTCCACTAAACAACCTAGTTACAGACTTAGCTCGTCTTCGCTTCGTGTCAGATCCTCTACCACAGTCAGTGTGGCATCATCGCAGCGCTGACCAGCTCTGAGAGGCAGCGCTGAGCAGCTCTGAGAGGCAGCGCTGAGCAGCTTTGAGAGGCAGCGCTGAGCAGCTCTGAAAGACGCGCGCCTACCCTGAGCCTTGTGCTTGGGCAGTAAGGCGCTTTGTGCGTTTGCCTTGTCTTTTGGTATTTTTTCAGTGTTTCAGGTTTTTATGGCTGAATCTAGCTCAAATGAGCTTGATGGGAAAAACGGGTATGACACCAAGCGCCTCCGGCGCTCAAAAAGCACTGTTTTTGTGCTCAGTGGCTCACACTGATGTGCAGCCTTGCTTCAGTTTTTTGAATCTGAGGCTTCAGGCTCAGTTTTACGCTGGCCTGATTTTGAGCACTTTGCTAAGGAGATGTCAACCCAATTGTGGCTTGATTTGCTGACAAGAGGAATATTTTTCAAAAGATTTCTGAAATTTTTTCAGAGTCACAGTGTGGCTCTTCTGTTTTTTAACTCTTTGCTCCTGTTTGGGAGCTGGGGCACGACTGTGCATCTGCCGGTGCTCCACTCCCACATGTAATCTATGGGTAAACCTATTATATTTTTTTTGTACCCCCCCCCACCCACTGTGCCAGTTTGGGACTCACATACTCTGCCACTGCAGAGTCCATTGCACAGCCACTGCTCCTGCAGTGACTCCAGCCCCCCCACAGAGGAGTTAGTGCCTCAGTGGACACATACACTCTAGGCCAGAGTGTATGGGAAAATTCTGCTTTGTTATTTTTTTGCACAAGAGAATTTTGGGGTGCAGTTTTTGCCCACAGTGGGAGGGGGGAGTGGTCTCAGCACTATATGTGCTGCAGATCCGTGTACAGTGCTACTTGCATTTTTTTTCTGGGGACGCTCAGGAATTTTTTTTACTAATGTATGCACGTGTGCACACTTGCGCATGTGTTTGTTGCATTGTATCTACGCAAGTCTGTTTGCCCTGACCCGCTGATTTTCTCAACCCTTATCCATTTTTTCCCTTCCTGCTCTGTTTTCAGGTACACTCAGATGAAGTCAATTCAGAATTCGGGAACCAAACTGTTTTTCGACGCCCAGTGAGCCAGGTCTGTTTTCATTCGTCGGTTCTGCACCCCCCCCCCCCCCCACGTGTCAGGACTCCCGCTTTTGTGCTCTGCTATCTTTCAGGATTGTAGAGCCGGAGTACTGACGAACCATCATGAAGCTCAGAAGTAATTTAAGTCAATGAAGCAAATACAGCAGCAATCTGTACATTAGTTTAAGGGTTGTCAGCACAGTGGGTCCGTTCAGAACAGACTCACAGATTTTTTTGTGTGGTGCTTGCCCTGTTTGTGCTGCTTGTGTGTTTGCTGATTTTTTTTCAAACTTCTGAGCAGGGTTTTTTGGTGCAGGAAATTTTTTTAGACCAGATGGCTTGGGCAGTAAGTAGAATTGACGCGTTCCCGTGGGGGGCCTGGCCACGGGACGCTGCGGTGGACACGCGCAAGTGAGCAGGCAGGCAAAGCACTACGCTCACAGGGGCATCAATGCGCTCATGTCATGTGACAAAGCGTTTCGGGATCCTTGCCACTCTGCAACAAGGGAACGAAAGTATGTATAGCAACACATCAGGATATGTACACATGGGGTTAAGACTGGACTGGGGTAAGGGCATCACAGGACAATAGACACTCAGTCCTAACTCGTATCCCAATCCCAGGTCCGACCCTCTCAGTGGCTGGTGGGGGCGGGGGCTCAAACACAACCCATGCCCTGCTCAGTCCGGACCCTGAAACCCTGCCAATAGGGGAGGTGTCCCGCCAAGCCACAGGCGAGTTCCTGGGAACCAAGGGGCCCCAAGGCCAACCGACAGTGGCTCCCTATGCTCCCTTAACGGCAGGTCCCAACTCCACTCTGAGCCAGAGATATGGCCCCGCCATTATCCCTCAGGAGTTGGTAGCTGAAAATGGGCTGTTTCAACCCAAACCGAAATTAGCTCAAAAATCTCCAAAATTGACCTCTCGTCCGGACCCGCCAGAGGTAGGGACGAGGCAACTGACCCTATGCCCTTCGAGTACGAACTCCCTGGAGCCCTCACCCAACCTGGTTCCCTCTGAGGTCCCGGCATCAGGGCAACACGGATTCGTCAAGTGGGGTCATGATGCCAAAATCACCAAAATTGGCGTCATTCCCACGCGCGGCTCGCCCGGCCAGGGCAAGGCCAATGGCTCACAGGTTAGGAGGCAGGACCTAGGACTTATATCTGAGTGTACAACTTGGAATTAGGTCCGGGCTCCTTGTGGGCATAGAGAAATGGGGCCGCCAATTGACCACACGGAGGGGTGAAATTGGGGTCCCAAAATGGGGTCATTTTGGCTGCTCGAAATGAGCCAAAATTTGGGGTGCTCCCAATAGTATATCTCCACGCCGGCTTGGAGATCGGATCCGCCATTCTCTACGCGATCCACGGGGAGTCCAACGAAGACTGCCATGCCCTTGGCTCTCAAAGATCTCCATGCCACTTGGCGTGGTGATGATCCCAATTGGGTCCACAAATGCCAAAATGGCAAAATTGCCCACACTCACTTTGGGCTAGCGCCTTAACGAAGGTTGCTCCGCTTCGCCCACGTGGTGTGTGAACCATGGGGACCAATATGCATAACACCCACGCCATATATGGTCCATTGGTACATGCGTCCGGCGTGCACGGGTAGGCTGAACATAGTGCACGACGGGCAGCAAAAGTGGAAAATTGCTCAAAATGGCCAAAAATGCGCACACTCATGGTTAGGGCAAATGAGGCACATGCCCGACTTTGACCGAGGTGTGCCATAGGATTGATATCAAGTCATATGTGTCCAACATATCTTTTGGGCGTCGCCCAACTCCTCCGGTTTAGGGAATGGCAGGGTCGCCAAGTGAGCCCATGATTTGGGATAGTCCCAAATCGCCAACATGGCGGCCTCGGTGTGCCAAGCCCAAGAGGAGTTATTCGCCGGGTCCAAGATATGTTGGGCACCGAAGTATGTACCCTCATAACATACTTGGGTCATGATGTCAATTGAGCGCAACGTTGAGATACACGGTTGCCACTTGACATCATGACGGGCCAAAAACGGCAAAATTGGCACAAAGATACACAAAAGTGCCTTGAAAGGTGCACAATTATATTATAATATCTTCGGCTTGGATCGTGCAATCAACTAATCCTTCTAAACACAATGACTTGACACCAATAACCTTCGATTCCACATATGTGCTCCACTTGGGGCGCTTTGAAAGGTTACGAGCGCTACTTCCCAAGTGGGCACATGAAAATATGGAAAATTGCAAAACACACACCTTGCTCCCAACGCATCGCTTCGGGATCACCACACAAGCTTCCCTTCACGAAGGTTAGGCTTGTAATTGATCGTAAGGAGTATGGAGAAGGGGCTTGCACAATATGAGGTCCATTGGCGGGTTTGGCTTGGAGCGATGGACCCGCCAAATGGGCACGCAACACAACACAAGGCACATACTCCATATTGCCCAAAAAGGTAGCTCCCCCCACGATATGTCATGCCCCTCCAAGGGCATAACTTTGTGTCAATCGCTCATAGGAACTCAAGGAGAGTTCCTATGCAACACCAACACTTGCGCGCTACACTCGAAAGTTATCTTAACGCACGCAATACCATGGCCAAAGAGTTATAACGCAAACTCTACCCTCTTGACCATGATCCATTACGCTAGCGCGCACGTGTGGAAACGCAAGGCGTATAATGCTTCCTAAATTACGTCGGGAGTATTGTGAATACATCCCACGTTTCCTTATTGTCATTCCTCGCAATCGGCACGAGATATGACCCTTACAAGTGGCCTCAGGAATCAACTTTGTTTTGCCCATATCTCTAAGACAAATGGAGGGCAAGATAAAAGGAAAGTTGATTCGTGCATAGGGAAGCACGTAGGTCCACTCGAAAGAGGTCAAATCAAGTGCGGGGATGTCGAAGTCGAAAATCCGATTTCGACATCCTGAAAAATTCGGATTAAGGTTGCGAGTGTGGAATGTGAAAATTGCGGATGCATCAATGCAGTTCCTGAAGACTTTAGAGCCTTCGTCACGGATAGCGTTAAAATTTCCATTAATTACAGTTAAACTGGCGGTTACGGTAAAGTCGCGATCCAACCGCCAGCAGTCAAAACAGTGAGTATCAGAACGGAAGCGTAAAAATTGACGGAAACAATATGAAAATAAAACCCTGTTGATTCCTGATATTCTGATATATGAATCTCCGCTGGCGGTGCATCGGTTGCCGATGCGGGGCTTTACGGCACGGAACACGCTCCCGCCGGGCTCGCACCGGGCGTCAACGGGCGCCTTCCGTACATGGGGTTAGTGGACCGGAGACCGGTCTTCCCTTCCGTACATGGGGTTAGTGGACCGGAGACCGGCTGTATGCCCTAACCTAGCCATGGGGTTCTGGGTACCACTTCACCCCCCTCCTTAGAGCAAACCCTGGGGGGGGCTCGATAACACCCACGCATGGCAGCGGGTACCCAGGACCATTTCCTGAAGGGGGGGGGTCACATCCTCACTTCAGGCTGACTCGCAGGTTAGGCTGTCAAATCTCACAGTAAAACAGGTATGATGCTGTAAAAGCTTGTAGCGCATGTATAGTATCAAGTATCAAGTCCCGGGTCCTGACGGCGATTGTTCGGCATCCAAAGGACCCGTTAACCCATACCAGGCGCACCGGGTGCCGGCTGCTACGGTCACCACCACAGTGGCAGTGGCATACACGGCCAACATAGGCGACACACGACGACCGAGGTGGTCCCACAGGTCGAGAGCGACCACAAAGATCCATCCGGCTACCCCAAGCTTCCCAAGGCCCGCCGACTGGGGAGAGTCTTCACGGGTCCTTCCCCCCGCACCATGTCCATATCCATACGACGCGAGTCCAGAGTGTTACAGCCGAGATCCTTAAGGGATCTTAAGGGAGCTCCTCCTTAAGGGATCGGGCATCAAGGCCGTCTTTTCCCGCGCCCTATTACCACGAAGGCCATACATGAGGGAGTCCTCATGCAGTGTGGGCGGAGGCGTCGACTCCTCAAACCACCAGTTTCCCAGGCAGACTGACCGAGGTCAGGAGCACCGGAGGCCGCCATCCGACTGCAAGTGCGTCTGCGAGTCGGTAGGCTCACACTGGGACTGACAGTGGCGGACCGCTGGGAGTGTAGTCAGGCAACTGGGCTTCCCGCCTGGCGCCATCAGGATCTCCACACACAGCGAATAGGGCAACACGGTATCACGAGCACTCAAACAGTAGAATCTGTACTCAGGTACTGGTCCAGGCTGGACCAGGCTGTAAGAACATGTACACGGCGACTCAAGGCGCCTTTGTATACGATTCGCATCCCCTCGGGGGAAAGACAGTCCACATCTCAGTGATGGGCCGACAAGACTCAACATACAGATGCACATATCCTGGGGGGCAGAAAAAGATGTAATAAGCGGGGTAAATAGGCGTGTAAACACACTCTGGATAGAGCGCCAAACCACGCCCCGGTTAGGATAAGGCAATGCAGGAGGGTGGACAGGAAAACGCCTGAGTGCAGGCCATATATAGTCTCGAGACACACGTCGACTGGTCTGGATTCCGCAAGTGCCATGGAACCAGACCACACACCAAAAATTGGCAATGCCGATGACAGCGGCATCCGTTGCGCAACGTCGTATGGGCTTCAAGGCCCCAAGAGCTCAGAAATATGAAGGTCAGTCGCCCTACCTGGTTTCCCAAGGATTCAGCAGGTGGGGAGTGACGAATAGAATTGAAAGAGAGGGGCCATCCTCCTCTGGATTCAGCAGGGGGGGGTATATGGCCACTCTGATGGCAGGTCACCGGAAGATGAGAGAGAGCAAGCAAGTGAGGGACGATCCGTCGGCCTCACAAGCGCCTCAAAGCACATCAGGGGAGAGCTCAGGGCGCTGATCAGGCACCCCTGGCTGCAATCGCCCGGGTGAGTGCTGCCAAGTCCGAAACGTGGATCTTGGTCTTGTGCTTGCGGATGTACTCCATGAAGGGAGTATTGACCCGCGGCACGAACGAGGAGACGGGTTCCCAGGTATCGTGGGACGGCCCATAGCCTCGCCAACGAACCTTGAACTCCAGACCTCCGGGTGCCGAGGCTTTCGGACGCTGAGCCAGGATCTTCTCGACTATATAGTCGTCCTGCTCCGCATAATCGTCGTCCGAGTCAGCCTCATGTGCGGCATAGCTCAGGGACACATGGTGGCCACGGAGGTCGGGTTCTCGCACACGGAGTTGACTCTCGTGGCGCTCCCGGAATTGTCCGTGACCCACCTTGATGCGGTAGGTGTCCTCACCAATCCTGCGGACCACCTCGCCGGGTGTGAACCAGGTCTTGGTGCGGTGGGTGCCTATGGGGCGGGGTCTGATCACCCACACCGGGTCTCCCACCCTGAACTTCTGCGCTGTCGAGCTCGGGGCGGACTTCTGACGCTCAGCATGCTCCTTCTCGAGCTGCTGGCGGATGTCCCGCGCCGTTTGCTCTTGCCGCGCGAAGAATTCCTTGGCATCCATAGCCATGCCATCACCAGACAAGGGAAGTCCCCTACCCAGGGGGTCCCTGCCAAACAGAATCTGGTGAGGGGACAAACCGCCCGGAGTGGGGGTGTCATGATGGGCCTTCAGAGCAGGCCACATCTCCTCAAACCAGTTCCGACGTGGATTGGTGATGTGGATCTTGCGCAGCTTCTCGAACAGCTGCCGTCCAGCCACTTCAGCACGGCCGTTAGACCGGCTGAGATAGGCGACGCTCTTGGCGTGACGTATTCCCATGAGGGAACACATAGCCTTGAACCAGCCACCAGTAAACTGGGGCCCTCGGTCATTGCAAATGGTGCGGGGGATGTCAAAGACGGTCAGCCAATGACGAATCATCATGACTGCCACTTCCTTGGCAAGCAACCCCTTTTTGCGTGCCGGAACGGCTACAACGTAGCCGCTGTGGCGGTCCACACAGAGAACCACACAGTCAAAGGTCTCCTTGCCAATGTGCACTTCGGGCATGGAGAAGACGTCCATGGCCACGCTCTCCATGGGCTGATCAGGAACCGGGGTCCATTGGGCTTCCCCCTTGACGTTCCGGTTGTCGGGATTGCAGGCCTGACAGACCGAGCAACCCTTCCTGACCTACTTGATGCCGGTGTAGAGAACGATATGGTCGATCTCGAACCGACGCTGCATGTCAAGAGCTTGCTTCTTGACCCCTGGGTGCAGCATGTGGTGGTGCCAAGCTTCACAAAGCTCGAGCACCCGGGACTCCGGTACTAGCAGCTTACCATTCCGGTAGAGCTTGCCATCTTCCTCGGTCAGCCCCTTTGGCCACTTCTGCCCGTCGTCAGGGTCGGTCACAGCCCTATACTCGGCCGCAAAGGCCTCAGACTTGGCGTAATCGTCGGTCCAGTCGTCCTGGAGGCAAGACTCCGGGAAGATGTGCTTGTCGGACTCAGCTCCCTCAAGGGCGAGTACACTGACCGCTCTGCTCACCCTCGACGCGAGGGGGGCATCTGCAGCCATGACGACGAAGCATTTAGCACCCTCCTCCTCCATCAGGCGCTCCATTTCGATGATCCTCTTTTTTGCACTGAACGGCGCCTTTTGTGGCTGGCCAGGCCGGGGAGAAAGGCTCTTGCGCGCCAAGCTTTTTTTGGGGAGGGGCGGGAGCCCGAAATCAAGTTCAATCGCGGGCTGAGTGCCGCTGCACGTTGCTGTCCTCGTCTGCTTCATCTCAAAGAGACTTGGCAGCCCCGTTATAGACAACCGCAGGCCGGGGTCTCCGCTTGATACCCGAAGGCGGTGTGGTTGCGGATTGGGGGTTAGAGCATGACGGCTTGAGCACGGGGGGTGGCTTGGGGGAGGGATTCATTTGCAGAAGTGACTGGTGAGTGCCAGTGTGGTAGTACTGATTGATCGCGCCGCTAGGGCTGTCGAGGGTCGGCGTGAGAAAGTGTAAGTGTGGCTTTTTCAAAGAGATGACACGTTGGACGAGTGTGAGGACGATTGTGAGTTTGTACTCGCGGGGGAGGGGGGGGCTGGTGCGAAGTACCTTGTTATGCGAGGAGAAGGGGCGGAAATGGGGGCGGAGGCGGCGAGGGGGGGTGCTGGTCTAGGGGGGGGGGGGAGGTTGAACATGTCCCTGATTGTGAGCGGCCGTTTGGGGGGCGGAGGCTCTGGCTGGGGTTGACTTGCGGTACCGCGTTTCAGTGATAGAGGCCGGACGGGCCTTGGGGGTTGCCGGCCGTGTTTTCGAGTTTTGGTGTGTGCCGCAGGAGATGGGGGGCGGGGGCGTTTTGGGGGCTTGTGTGCAACTTTGTCCGGGAGGGGGGGGGGAGGGTGGTAGGCGGGGGGGGGGCGTTGTTGGGCGGTGTGCGACGTGCTGTAGGGCGACCAGGGGCGTCCCCATGAGTTGGGGCCCGTAGGGGGGGTGAGCGGGGCTGGGGGGGGGTGGTCTTTTAGCCATTCCAGCGTGCGGTATAGGGCGCTGAGGAGCAGGGGAACACGATCCTTCAGGGCGAGTTTTAAGTCGTGACAGTGTGCTGGTTTTCTTCGGCCGGAGGGGGGGGTCGTGAGTTCGGTGTACAGCGTCATGGGAACAAGCCCCCGGACGAAATTGCGTCTCTCCCCCACGTGTGTGGTCGCGGACCACCATTGGGACACCACCGTGGTGAAGGGGGGGCGCCAGCATTGAATGTAGGATTGGACCAGGTGTTCGCACGTTGGGCAGTGTGAGACGAAAGAGATAACATCCATCGGGTGCGGGTCGGGGCAAGCGTGGCAATGGCGAGGGCGCAAGTCGTCGTGGAAAGCAAATGGCGCCATGTTGAAATTTCCGGAGGACCATTTGAAAGGGAGGCCTTTGAACCACGAAGTGTGATTGTAAAAATGGAAGCTGGACGGTGCGTGGATGTTTTCGTGTTTGTGGCGAGGGAGGAGATGCTTGATTGAGGTTGTAGTCAATTTGTGTATGACTGGGAGGGGGCCCCTGGATATGCACCCTATCGGGGGGGGGGGAAGGAGGGAGGGGTCCCAGACCATCACGTGGGCGGCCCACTTTGAGTAAGCATCTGAGATTTCATTCCCCACGAACCCGGCGTGCCCCTTGATCCACCCCCAACCCTGGATCATCCCTGGGCGTAGGGAGGCCTGAATGGACTGGAGAGAGGATTCCCACGTGCCGGCTGGCGAGCGTGATGGGAGGCCTGGGGGGGTGTTCGGAGAGAGAACAGTGATAACGTGGAGGTTGTCCCCTAGCACGGCGAAGGTGAGGTGCGGGTGAGATGCAATGGCCCACCGTAGGAACATAATAGCGGCCCAGAACTCCGATCCCTCTGATGACTGGTACGGGGACGTTTGGCACAGTACCCATCTGGAGCCATTTGGAAAAAACAGGGTGGCCGCCGATCCGTAGCCCAAGGCGCCCGCTGAGCCATCCAAGTACACCCATGTCGTGCCGGGGGACGATGCGAGGAGGAGGGCAAGGGCTGCTTCACAACCCCATTCTTCGAGGTCGTCGGGGTCAAGGGAGTGAGGTTCATCTGGGAGCCGGTACAGCTCGCCATGCAGTGACGAGTCGAGTAGGACCCCGCCGTATGGCCCGGGGGGGGGGTTGAGGATGTATTCTTGAGGGTGAAGAAGGGGGGGGGTGAGCAGTTCGTGGCGCCCCGCCAGTTGAGGGAGGACAGAAATGGCTGGGTTTTGAAAGGTGTATTCTTTCTCGTTGCGGCGGAGACCGGGGTTTTTGATGGTGTGGGTGGTGCCGTCCGAAAACTGGAGTGTGGCCGATTCTGAGTGCACTTCCGTGACTGTACCTAGGTGGAACCCCAGGTCCTGGGGCGTCCGTTTTAATCTGTTGCCGAACTTGCTGTATTGTGGTGCCGGCTTGGTGGCTAGGAACCGGACCTGGACTTTTTCTTTTGGGAGGAAAAGGGAGGGGGGGCAGGAGGCCCAGAGGCCGGTGCTGTGGTATCGGAAGCCTATGGCGTGGCATGCGTCCATGATGGTGTCTTGGATTGGGTTGCGTGTGGTGGAGAGCATTGCTTCGGAAAAAGATTCGTTTGTCGAGGCCGGGCCGTCTCCGTTGAGGTACCTTATTGCGGTGTTTACCAGGGCCATGCAAATTGAAAAAGTGAAGTGGCGGAGTCCTAAGCCTCCCTGGTGGCGAGGGGTGTAGCGGGCCTTAGGGGAGACGAGGCGGGAGATCCTGTTGGCTCTGTCCGGGGAGGGGTCATGCGCAACATTTTGCCAGATCATGGCCTGAAGGGCCCCCAACTCGTTCAGGGCCAGGGGGTGTGCCATGAGGCGGTAGGAAAGAATAGGGATGAGTTGGACGTTTACCAAGAGAATGTATTCCGAAAGGGTGAGCTGGAGGGGTTGGAGGGTTGTGAAAAATGAGCGTATTTCCGACTTGGCCAATGCCAGTGTTTGTGCCTCATGGTTGGCGGTGAAGATGTATACCCCTAGGTATTTGTAGCAATTGTGTGGTTGCCCCGTCTTTTGGTTTGTTGTCGACAGGGGGGTGCCCGAGGGGGAGGTGAAGGTTCTGGGGGGAGCTGTTCCCATAGCGTGGATCTCGGTTTTGCTGAGGTTAAGGTCTAGACCCCACTCCCTGGCGACCGTGTCGAAGAAGTTTAAAACTTGCTGTATGCGGTCCCCATTCTCTGATCGATAGAGGAGGTCGTCAACAAAGGCGTGGCCCGATTCGTGTGGGGAGGGGGGTGCAGTGACGTGGGACGGCAAGGCGAAGAGGAGCACATTCAGGTAGAGGCAGAAAAGGATTGGTGACATGGGGCATCCTTGCCGAACGCCTCTGGTTTGCAGGTGTGAGGAGTGGGTTTGACCTGACACCACTGGGAAGTCGCGAGGGGCACGGTACAAGGATTGAATGAGGTTTACAAGGGGCGTAGGAAAGTTCAGGCGGGATAGAACTGTGAAGAGGGTGGTGTGGGGGACGGAGTTAAAAGCCTTATTGAAATCAATGTAGAGGCTGTAGCTACCGACCGATTCCCGAAACGTGGATAAGAGGTTGAAAATGTGGTCCTGGCATCTTCGGTTCGGAAGCCCGCCGAACTGGGTGGGGTGTATGATGGAATGTTCAATGGCCGTTGCCAGTAGCTCTCGGTTGGCGTGTGTTGCAATTATTTTGTAAACGCTGTTCAGCAAGGCTATAGGCCTGTAATTTACCGGGTTCATCACGTCCCCTTTCTTAAAAAGCAAGATAATGTTGGCCTCGAGCCATTTCTCGGGCAACGGCCGGTGTAGGTAGTAGTTGCATACCTTCCAAATGAATTGTTGGATAGGGGGGGGGGAGACGTGCAAAGTGTAGTTGTTTGTGAAGTCCCGCCCCCCCGCCTTGTTGGGCTTGGACCTCTTAAGCGTGTTGCGTAACGGTTCCCAGGTAATGTCAGGGAGGAGGCCGTGTTTTGTGGGTTCGGGGCAGGCGGGGGAGTGTGCGAGTAGGCGATCCACTAGAGTGTTCGGCGGTGCGTATTCGAGGCTGCCCCCCAGGGTGAGGAGTGTAGAAGAGAAAATAGAGCCCACTTCTTTGGGGGTGGAGACGAGCTGTGTGGTGCCCGGGCGCTTCAGCGTTATTTCACCTCGTTCCACGGGGTTGAGCGCCTCGTTGATGGTGCGTTTGATCCTAGTTTTCCTCACTAGGCACCGATGGATTTTGGTGGTTGCGGCCTTGTTCACTTTGGTTTCCCACTCCTTGACGAGTTTGTTGAGCGTGTCCATGGAAGCGGGGTAGTTGGGATGGCTGGGGGGGGGCAGGGTTTGCAGGGACTCTTTGATTTTCTTTACCAGAGCCGAGGAGGTAGGGCGTGACGGCGTGGTGATACTGTGGTAGCTGGTCGCCACTTCCTCCAGCACGACGTCTGTGAAAAGCTCGATGTCCGCCGAGGACAAGGACTCAAAGCGGGGGAGGGTAGACTCGCACCACCGCGCCAGGGGGGCAAGGGAGTCGTGGTGCTTGGAGCGTTCCCGCTCCGTCAGTTTTCGGAAAACTTTCCTCTTAGTTGTGGGAGCTTCGGTAAAAGGGTGAGGGGGGACTTGAGAGGTGTACGTGACTGGGTGGTGGTCTGACGTTTTGTCGTCGGTTTGGATGGTTGCAGAGGTGGGGGCAAAAAATTCCGAGGCCGCCGGGGAGAGCAAAATATGGTCAAGGCGGCTACTGCTTGCCCTGTACGGGGTGGGGTATCGGGAGAAGGACCGCTCGGTCGGGTGAAAGTGCCGAAAGGTATCGATGAGGCGCGGCGGGTCGCTCGTGATCTGTCTGCGAAGCCACGGCCATTCGTTGTCCGTTTGGAGGTTCGATCCGTCTAGTTCAGGGCACATTATGCAATTGGTGTCCCCACCGAGGACGTGGTTAGGATACTGATGCATGAGTGGCCGTAGGATGTTTTCAATTTTTGAGCGGTGGACGTCCGTGCTTGGGGCGTATACCGAGACCAGCAAGGTGGGCGGGGCCCCCGGGAGAGTGAGAACGGCTGCCGCCAGCATCCCTTCTGTATCTAGTCGGGGAAGGGGGGTAACGAAGCGGGAGAGCCGGGGGGAACAGACCAAGACGGAACCATGCTCGCCTCTGGAGTGTTTGTCTTGGCTGATATTCGAAACGATGGTGGCTTTAGTGCCCGAACCGTAGGCGTATACGTGGGGGAGGATGGGGGCGTGATTGATTTCTTGGAGGAAGAGGATGTCGAAGTCGTTCTTGAGGTGTCGGAGAATTTGGCTGCTCACTATGGGTTTCTTCTGCAAGTTGTGGGATAGAAAACGCAGTTCTGAAGGGAGGGGTATGGGGGGGCGGTGAGGCCGTTGGTAACCCTTCCGTAGGCGCGTTTTGGATCTCGGGGGGGGCGGGATAGGGGGGGGCTGGGGGGGCACTGGGGAGCCGGGTTGGCTGGGCTGGCTAAGGCAAAGAAGGTGCTGAATTTGGTCGGCCGGTATCCCGGCCGAGGTGAGCTCGTCGTCTAGCCCCTTGCCTGTGATGGTGGAAGCCGTGACTGGGCCGGTGGTTCACTGAATCTTGGCCCTTTTGTGTTCAGGTAGAGGGGGCTGGACAGTGCAGGAGGCGGGTACCCGGCCCTCTGGCTTTCGTGGGTTAGCTTGCCTGTGGTATGTGTCGGAGGATTAGAGCGAGGCGAGGGACGGTACGAGGGACGGTTAGCCCAAACACTTCGTCTTCTCTCCGTCGAGGTATACCGTGGTGCCACTCATGGCGTGCGGCCCCCGTGAGGACCAGGAGAGAGCGGGCAAACAGGCGGATGCGAAAGGAGTCCCCGTTGGAGGGGTTCTTAAAGAACATTGTGGTGTCCGATTGGGAACCAAAAATGGACACTGGGTCGCCTAGCAAGGGGTCGTCCCCGTGGTAGCCGATGCCCTCTCCCGGGAGATACATTGTGCCCGTGATTTGGTTGGGAGGAGGGTGTGAGAGGCCTAGCCGCTCCAGCGCGGCATTGTAGGTTTGGAGGATGGAGGAAAACTCTTCCGGGATGGGGGACGTGGCGGCGACTTTGCTCGGGCCGAGGTATGCGTGGCCGAAGTGTTGGACTGAGCGCCCGTGGTACTTCTCCCACGTGTTGTCGTGGAGAATCTTTTTTTACCGTTTCCTCTTGGCTTTCGGAGAATACGTCGCGGACGTAATAAAAACCAGCGGGGAGGCGGGGGTCGATTTGAATATCCGAGGCGGGGGTGGGGGCACTGTGGTCGGGGGGTAGGAGGGTGGTCGCCTCGCCTCCTAGTGGAGCAAGCAGCGGGACGCTGGTCTCGGACATCTCTTCGATGCGGCTTGGTCCCGGCGTTGGCGTAGCGGCGCCGGCGTCCTCCGGTGCCGCGTTCCACTCGCTGATGCGCTCAGTCAGCCCCGTAGCAGGCCTTTCACGAAGGGCGGTGACAAGTTGGGACACGAAGGCCGTGGACCCCAAGGCGGCTCCCGCTTGGAGGCGCTGCACTATGGGTTGCTCGTGCTCGGCCACATCCGGGTCTTGAGCGGGGAGGATCTTCTCGAGGGCGATGAGGTTGCGGTGTAGTGGGGCAAAGGCAGCGTCTCCATATTTGAAATCATGCGCTAGCAGCGCGGATTCCCCCTTTTCGTAGACCACGAGGTAGGCTTGTTGGTGTTCGTAGGGAGGCCGCGTGGGCTCGAACGACACGTACGGGCCAAGAAACCCCGCTTGGACGCGCAAGTCGAGAGCGTGCGCCGATCTTGGGGCCACTAGGAGCACGGCGGTCTTCGGGGCCTTAGATGAGTCGTATGAGGGCGGGGCCGGCGTCGCGTGGGCTCGCTCGGGGGCGCCCGAAGGCGCGGACCTCGCGTTGCCGCCGGATCGTGACGAGAACCGCACTAATTGCCCATCTATGCCATGAAAGAGGACAATGCCGCATGAGTGGAAGAAGCGGATAGCTAACGTTTGGACACCGGTCTTCATGACGTCGCACGGCGCGTGAGTGGTGTCAATCGCCACGACCAAGGAATCTTTAGACCGGAACATCGCTCCTAGGGGCGGTGAGGCGCCCCGTCCACCGGGCAGGTTGGCGATCATCATGGTGAGCATTTCCGGAGCTTGTAGGTCTTTGTTTCTTTCCTTTCGGTCCCTAGCGATCACGGCTCGATACACTTCGGTAGTCGGCAAAGCGTGCATGTCCATTGCAAGGAGTTCTCCGGTGAGGAATTGGGCGCACTCTCGGACCTTAAACATGAGCTCGTCGGCGAAGCGAGATGGGAGTTCCCAATCAAACCGGTAGTAGGCCCAATGCGGGCTCTCGGAAGGGACTATGTGGCCAAACGGGTAGTAGGCATTTTTGGTGTTCACCGATACGTTTGCTAGCGCGGGGACAAACATTTCGTTCATTAACTTCATGAAAGCACGGGCGTCTCCAATTTTGCGTTGCCTTGGTTTAGTTTTATCTCTCTCTTCCGGCGGCGAAGGCTCAATGTGATCAAGGAATTCTATGCTCACCTCAAAACGTAGTGTTTTGTGCAACCGGAGGTCTCGCACCGTTGGATGGGCGTGCTTGGCGGCGAAGCGGAAAGGTTCAAACTTAAAATTGATGTCTTCATATCGGCACCCGTCAAAGGAAGAGGTGTTTAGGAGCAAGGCAACATACGGCATCGTTTGATGGCCGCTCGTGCGGAACTCGTAGGAGTCTTTGCCGTCCCTTTTGACCTTGTAGGCGTCCCGGAGTTGCGCCCCGTGCATACATATCACGCTAGAAATGTACGGAAGAAGAGGAAAAAGGGCGGAAGTTGAGCCTAGCATGCGAAAGGTGGCGGCAACCACTTGAGCGTCCCACGCCGGAATAACGAACCATCCTTTGAGGTCTTTGTTCTCTTCTTTGGCTTTATCTAGCACGGTTCTTAATTGTTTAGCCCACGGGGTGGCGGTGGGTGGAGACTCCTTGGCTTCGGCTTGGGAATAGTCCAACTCATACGGCTTTAGGTAGAAACGCTTGTGCTTGAACAAAAGCTTTTCGAGCTCGTTGTAGTTATTGTGCGCAACGGAAGAGACCCTACCTCGATCTAGAATTTCCGTGGAGTTGCTCCCAACGAAGGCGGATTGAATATCGGTGCCTTCCACATCCAGGTAAAACTCGGAGTAGTCTTGTAGTCGGCGGTAGACTTCGGGAACGAAAATGCGTTGGCGTGTGTCAAATATTTTGCCCTCAATGGCTTCAAGTTGGCGTGACGGAAAGCGTGTTTGCAACGGCGAATTTGAGGCTTGGTGTTTTTGAAAGAGGTGTGACGGAGAATAGTTGAATAGCGTTGAAAGGCCATCATCGGCGGCTTTGGAGCTTCCAAATAGGGTGAAATTCATGGTGTTTTCGGGATGAACGAAAAGGTGGCTTGGCGTCAATTGAAAGATTGCGAGCGTGGATTTGAACTCGGGAATTGAGATGATGATTTGAAAACTGCGGGAAAGGCTCCAGAACTTGAACAGCCCAGGATTTTCTCCAATCACCGAATAGCCTGGACTACTGGTGGATCCATCAACAAAATGCTGAGGGTCAATCGAAAAAAAATAGACACTCAGAAAGTGTTTTTTCGATGATCCTCTTGGCTTCAGCGGTCTCAGCCTCATCGCCATGGGCAGAGATCCCCCGAGTGCATATACTTCGCGCATGGCATCATTCAGCGGTACAGCTGTCGTGGCCGCGTGTATTGCATTGCATACAAAAAAGGTTACCTTTCTTGAAGGGTAAAACACGTTTATTTGCGATTTTGAAGCCTTTGGCCTCGCTTCGTAAATTATTCAGGAGACACGCGCGCACAGCGCTGAGAATGAAGTAGGTCGCAACAACCTTGGTGTTTGTTTGGCGCTGTAACATCCACGAGTTGCATTTATTGTGATTATGTGGCATGGAACAATGTGCAGCACACACTGTACATGAATGATGATTGCCTGTCCTGTAGAGCTATGTTTTGCTGATGAGGCCCACTTTCAGGGCGAAATCGATACTTTGAAGCACATGGAATAGACATCCCGAGCATTGGCCAGTGTCCACATTGAGTGCAGGGTTTGAGGTCGGTTGCGGCTTTGCCTAACTCAAGTGAGAGTGAAACACCAAATATTTGGGGCCACTTCAATTTCATTAGCGCGCGAAGAATTCCTTGGCATCCATAGCCATGCCATCACCAGACAAGGGAAGTCCCCTACCCAGGGGGTCCCTGCCAAACAGAATCTGGTGAGGGGACAAACCGCCCGGAGTGGGGGTGTCATGATGGGCCTTCAGAGCAGGCCACATCTCCTCAAACCAGTTCCGACGTGGATTGGTGATGTGGATCTTGCGCAGCTTCTCGAACAGCTGCCGTCCAGCCACTTCAGCACGGCCGTTAGACCGGCTGAGATAGGCGACGCTCTTGGCGTGACGTATTCCCATGAGGGAACACATAGCCTTGAACCAGCCACCAGTAAACTGGGGCCCTCGGTCATTGCAAATGGTGCGGGGGATGTCAAAGACGGTCAGCCAATGACGAATCATCATGACTGCCACTTCCTTGGCAAGCAACCCCTTTTTGCGTGCCGGAACGGCTACAACGTAGCCGCTGTGGCGGTCCACACAGAGAACCACACAGTCAAAGGTCTCCTTGCCAATGTGCACTTCGGGCATGGAGAAGACGTCCATGGCCACGCTCTCCATGGGCTGATCAGGAACCGGGGTCCATTGGGCTTCCCCCTTGACGTTCCGGTTGTCGGGATTGCAGGCCTGACAGACCGAGCAACCCTTCCTGACCTACTTGATGCCGGTGTAGAGAACGATATGGTCGATCTCGAACCGACGCTGCATGTCAAGAGCTTGCTTCTTGACCCCTGGGTGCAGCATGTGGTGGTGCCAAGCTTCACAAAGCTCGAGCACCCGGGACTCCGGTACTAGCAGCTTACCATTCCGGTAGAGCTTGCCATCTTCCTCGGTCAGCCCCTTTGGCCACTTCTGCCCGTCGTCAGGGTCGGTCACAGCCCTATACTCGGCCGCAAAGGCCTCAGACTTGGCGTAATCGTCGGTCCAGTCGTCCTGGAGGCAAGACTCCGGGAAGATGTGCTTGTCGGACTCAGCTCCCTCAAGGGCGAGTACACTGACCGCTCTGCTCACCCTCGACGCGAGGGGGGCATCTGCAGCCATGACGACGAAGCATTTAGCACCCTCCTCCTCCATCAGGCGCTCCATTTCGATGATCCTCTTGGCTTCAGCGGTCTCAGCCTCATCGCCATGGGCAGAGATATCCGTCATCCCCTTGCTGGCGGGATAGGCCCACCTACTGAGACAGTCCGCCACGGTGTTATCCTTTCCAGGAATATACACAACCGTGAGGTCGAACTTGGCCAAGGTCTCATGCCATCTTGCCCGTCGGGAGGCGGGACCTGACGGGGTGTCCACGTGCTCCTTGTGCCACGACTGCAGACTCTGATGGTCGGTGCAGACGGTGACGGGATGGAGGGCTATGTACCCAGCCCATTTCCTGAGAGCCATGACGATGGCATACGCCTCCTTTTCACGGGGCGTCCACGTCCGTCTCTGGCCTTCCGCCAGGACTCGGCTCCAGAAGGCCACGGGCACGTGCCTCCCGTCGTCAAGCACTTGCTCCAACACAGCGCCAATGGCGTAGTCGGAAGCGTCGGTGCGCAGGACGAACCCTCGGTCGGGATCCACGAGGTGCAGAACCACTGCGGATAGCAGCGCCTGCTTCATCCCCTCAAAGGCACCGTCGGACTCAGCTGTCCAGACCAGAGCCTTCTTGGACCCCTTCTTGGTCTCCTCTCGGTTGCCCTTGAGCATGGTCGTCATGGGGGCTGCATACTCGGCATACATCTTGATATACCCCGAGTAGTAATTGCAGAACCCCAGATACGCCCGTAGCTCAGAGACCGTTTTGGGCTTTTCCCAGTGCTCGATCGCAGCCACCTTGCCAGGTATGGGCTTTCGCTGCCCGTTCCCGACTACGTGGCCAGCGAAGACCACCTCGCTTACCGCAATGGTGGCCTTGTCACTGCTGCCCGTGAGTTTGTGCCGAACCAGAAGGTCCAGCACTCGAGTGACGTCCCTCTCATGTGCCTCCAGGAGCTCCTCGTAGCTCATACTGGGGTCCCTGGACGCGATGATCACGTCGTCCACGAAGGGGTCCGCACAGTCACGCACCGGCTCAAGCAGGTTCTCCAGCATCCGCTGAAAAGCCGCATTGCCGTTGGTAACGCCCATGGGCATCACCTTCCACTGGAGAGGTCCAAGTGGGGTGCTCATGGCTGTGCAGGCACGGGACTCCTCGGCGAGAGGCATCTGATGATAACCATGTTTCAGGTCAATCACCGTGAAGATCCTCCGCCGGTGTTGCTTTTGCAGCATGTCCTCAATGAGGGGCAGCGTATAGCTGTCGTGCTGCGTTTGGGCGTTCAGGCCGCGGTAGTCGACCACGAGCCGCCACTCACCGGCAACCTTCTTGGGGACGACGAAGCACGGAGAGGCCCATTCGGAGTGGCACGGCTCGAGCCAGCCTCTCTGGATGAAGTCACGGAGGATCTTCTCCATGGCCTCTTTCCTCTCGCCCCTCAGGGCAAACTCCCGGTGCCGATACACACGGGGGTCCTGCTTCAGTCGTATCTTGGCCTCGCCATACGGTCCACGCACCGGTGGGGGAAACACAGGCTTTCCGCTGAAGAAGGTATCACCATACTTCTGCTTCAGCCTGGCCCTCAATGCCTGGATCTTGGGGCAGTCATCGGACTCCGCCTTGGCTTTTCCGGGCACTTGAACCACGGAGCTTACTTGAGGGGTAGCGACCCCGCTTGTCTTCGGCTCAGGCGGTCTTCCCAGGTGGCCCAGAGGGCCATCTCTGGTCTTGCCTCGGAATAGATCGCCGTAGGTGGGTGGGTTACCCCCGATTGGCTCGTCCTGGCTGGATAGGTGGTCCAGCACCCTCTGCATGAAGGTATTCCCGTCATAGGAACCAGAGACGATCGAGTCCACTTCCCACCAGGCTCTGTCCTGGCCCTTGCCCTCACGCTGGTTTCCCCAGTCGTGAAAGGGCTGATCCATATACCCCTGAACCAGATCCCACTCCTCTTCAGTGAGGGGGTCTTCCGATTCCGATTCTTCGATGTCAACAGGGGGAACCGCAAAGCATTGCCGCCATGGCTCCGCTATGATGCGGTTGACACACACGAAGTCCGTGGCGTCGGCCTGATCAAGGCCCCCATCCACATAGTGGAATTCCGTTGGCCATCTCTGGGGTGGCATGGGCTGTCCCTTAGCGTCCTGATAGACACTCTCTCCAGCCGGTAGGACGACCTTGTTTAAGGTCATGTTGGTCAATGAGGCTACCCAATGTCGGGTACTTTCCTCCTCGGTGCATCCCATAGGAACAACCAGCACTGCCTTGGAGCGGTCCTTGCGAATCTTCGCTATCGCTCTTGGAATGTCCCAACGGGGGCAATGGATCCACATCAATCCCTGATGCGGACCCCAGTGCTTCTTCCACGCGGAGTCCTGTGCGCTCCAGTACCTCTCACATACCCGAAGATGGGCGGAGGTTCCTGAAGAGAACGCATCCAGGGCCAGATCCGACGCTCCCAGGTCCGCGACCACTCGGTTCGCCACCTCCGGCATTACGCCGTACTCCTGGTTTGGCTGGCCCAGTGGGCTCAGTGTCCAGAGCGGCCACTTCGAGCTGATTGCGTTCGGGGTGGATCCATTGGCATTCCACATGGTGCTCAGGTGACGAAAGCCACGAGAGCTGGTCGTCCTGGTACAGGGTCATGGAGGCCTGGGCCGGGAGGACGCCGGAGTCCGTGTCCATCATGAAGTCGTATCCGACGATCATGTCCCAATCCATCTCGGCCTCGTAGAAGCGACCGTGCAGGAGGATTTCCTTGCCGAGGTCTGGGCGGCTCAGCTCACGATGGTTTACGAACTGCAGCCCAATGGCCGCTTCCTTCGTGCCTCCCACCATGTACTGGCCGCTCGCCACCTTCAGCCTGACAAGTTTCCGACTGTCGGTCAGACACTCTGGCGGAAGTAGGCCAGCCTTGACCAAGCTGACCTGCGCGCCCGTGTCAACCAACACGTCGAAAACCTTTTCCACTTCCCCGCATAGGGCACGGACCTTAAGATGCAACTGCCGCTCGCGACCGACACGGCGCACGGCGTGCAAACTCAGGATCTCCGGCCGTTCCAGAAGCTCAACAAGCGACTGGTGCAGGTCGTGGACAATGGGCTCAGGCTGCCCATCTGCAGCATCCAGCTGCGGTCCGGGTGATCCTCCGATACTCTCGGATAGATCCTGTAGTACATCAAACACATTGTTGGTCGCGAAGGACGGACGGGTGCAAGGGTTCGTGCCTTCACTTGCCCTCACCCCGCCTCCGCGACTGGGTGCCGGACCGGGCCTTCCGCCCGCGGCAGTCCCTTTGTGCTTATCGACTCCCGACTGGGATGGTTCGGCGCTTCCCGCGTCACCATCCTGCGACCGCCCTAGCTGGGGTCCTTGGCTGCAGGGGCTTCGCTAGGGGGCGTCGGTTGTGGAAGAAGGGGTGTTCTCCTCCGCATCAACCTCGTTGACGCCCTTCTTCCTTCTTTCGCTGCGAGTAGGCTTCTTGTCCTTGTCCTTGTTCTGGTTGTTCTGGTTGTTCTCCTTGTTCTTGTTGTCCGACCTGGGGACCCAGTTCCTCTTGATCTCCTGGATCTCCTTGGCCAACTCGGTCCCCTGCGACACCAGCTTGGAGAGCTCGTCCCTGTCCACCTCCACCTTGGCTTCCCGGATACCCGCGGGCGCACGCTTCTTCGACCCGTGCGCCTTCTTGTAAGCCTCCGTGTCGGCCTTGTGGACGGGGCATGTTCGGTGGTCATGGTTGAAGCCTCGCTTCCTCCCATAACACACGAAACAGCCCTGAGGGTGAGCTCGTATGAACTCCCCAAAGGACAGCGGAGGGTCGCCAATGCGGCGAGGGTCCCTCTTCTCCTGTTTCCTCCAACCCTGCTGCAGGGGCTTCCAGTTTCCCGCTTTGCTCCCCGCGCTCAGGTTTTTGGCCACGAAGGCACAAACGGCCACTTCGGCGGGCTCATCGTCGTCGTCATCGTCGACGAGAGTCTCATCGCCGCCGGCTCCCGCTGGGTCCATGGCAGCTTCCCCGCCAGGTCCCTCGCCAACGTAGTTGACGTCGCGGTCGCCGGGCCTCAACCCGCGGGTGTGGTGGAGGTTTCGGTACTCCTTGAGCACTTCCTCGCCAACCCACTCCAGGATCTCGTCGCAGCTCATCCGCGCCGGGATGGGCTGCAGACGGATGGTCTGGCCGCTCAACTCACACTCGTCAAGGCGCCACATCGCGGTCTTCTCGCGATCGCCCGAGACGGTGATGAGGAGAGCGTTCCGCAGGGAGTGCCGTTTGACATCCCGCGCCACGTTCTTCCTCGTCCAAGCCACCACGTTCGTATGATACTCTTTGGGGAGCATCATCTTGACCGTGTGGTTGGACTTGGCCCTCTTGGATTCCTCCTTGGTGACCCTCTTGATCCATGCTTCCGGCAGCATGGAGAGCAGGCGAGCCTGCTCGTCACCCTCGTTCCAATCCTCCACGTTGCGGCGGAAGAGGGTGTATTTCCCTCGGAAGTCACGCCAGTCCCGTAGGCGGATCTCCCGTCCATCATGCTCAAGCTTGATGGACTTCCAGCGCTTGGCCGCCACCTGCGGAGCGTCCACCCGCTCCTGCTCGTTGAGCCACTTCTTGGCTTCCTTGAGGGTCTTGATTCTCCCCTCCTTGGTCGCCACGAAGTATAGCTCTCCGAGCACTTCCGGCAGGCGGTACCTGAACCGTCTGAAGACATATCTCTCCGCATCCGTGGGAGGCAGGTCTTCAGTGACGGTCAGCCCCCAATCGTCCAGCTTCTCCAAGAAGCGGTCGAGGTTGAGGGGGTTGCCATCGTACATGGGGGGCTTGATGTCCTTCAAGTCTTCCCACACGGCGGCATCCGCGGCCTTAGAGACCATGAACGCCGGCCGCGAGGTCGACCGAGGTTCCCATCGGCCTCGCCCACGGACTCCCACGGCCGCCACGTCCATCTCCTTCATGGAATCCCTGTGGCTACGCCGCGGTTCCTCCATGTATGCTGAACCTAGATGTTCACGCCGTACTCCTTCCATGTACGCATCCTCATCACGGCGCCGGCGGCTGCGTTCAGCGGCCTCCCGTCGTACACCACGCGGTGGGCTGATGTCGAACTCCTCCAGGTCCAGGTCCAGGTCCTCACCTTCGCCAACATCCCATTCCACGTCTCCTCTGGGGACCTCATCCCTGAGTCCACCATAACGTCCACCAGCCATTGGGATTGGCTCCAGGGCTGGTGCGGGGCGCCGGGGGCGTACCGGTGTCCGCGGTGGAGCACGGCGGTTGCGGTACTCCGCGCTGAGCCACTCATCACGCCAATCCTCACTGCCACTGCCGGGCGGCACGCGCTCGTTGCGGCGGCCCGCGCTGCGGTGAGAGGGGGCGGTGAGAGAGGGGGCACTGGCGCTGGGGCGACTCCTGGGGGCTCCGCCGGGGGCGTGGGGTCTGCCTGGACCTGGTCCGGGTCCCCAGCCGTCGTCCGACGAGCCAGACTCCAGGGGTGGGTGGTCGCTGCCGACGCTCCCACGGGCTTCCAGCGCGTCCAGCCTCTGCTGCAGGCCGCTGATGACCGTGTTCAGCTGCCTGGTCTCGGCCCTGGCGATGTCCAGCTCTCTCTGCGCGCGCGCGGCGACCTCGGAGATGCGAGTCATCTCGCCCTTGCCCGTGTCTACCTCGCGCTCGAGGAACTGGACCCTCCTGCGGAGGTAGACAATCCACCGCCAGGTGGTATCCGGGTCGCCGTTCCCTGGTGGGTCGTCGGGGTACCCAGGGGGTCCTCCAGGAGGGCCTCTGCCGGGTCCGCCCGGTCCAGGGGGTCCTCCCCCGCCCGGTGGTCCGCCTCCAGGGGGTCCACTTGGTGGGCGTCCTCCAGGGGGTCCTGCTGGTCCTCCGCCAGGGGGTCCCGGTGGGTCTCCGCCGGGTCGCCTCGGTGGGTCCGAGGATGGGCGCTTCTTCGTGATGCCGAAGTCCATGTCCTCATCCTCGTCCATGTCGCCCCACCTGGGCGTCTCGGTCTCGGAAGACTCCGAGCTCCGGTAGGCAGGAGGGAGATCCTCATCCTCACCTTCCGGCTCCATGGGGACGTCTCCGCCTCCTCCGCCCGTCCAAGCCACCACTTGGCGATGTCGGCGGCCTCGTTCATCCCCGTCGCTGGCGGTGAAGAAGGGGTCACTGTCGTGGGGGCGTCCACCCGCTGGCCTCCGCGGCCTCTCGGGGGTCTTCCCCTTGCCCTTCCTCCGTCGATGGGCAGTGGGGCCACTGCTCCCACTGCTGCCCGTGTCGGCCTCATCCAGCGTCATCTTGGAGGAGGCGTCCCCTTCGAAAAGCTTTCGAAGGGTCTCCACTCGTGATCCTCCCGGGGGAGTCTCGCGGCGGAGTTTGGCCTCTGCCTCCTCCATTGCGGCGGTGGTGGCTGCGGCAGCCCGCACTTCGGCTTCCTCCCGAGCTTGAGCCGCCTCGGCTTCCCGGGCCTGCTGCAGCCGCGCCTTCTGCGCTTCCAACGCCGCCAGCTCCGCCTCCGTCTTGGCCTTCTCCTCAGCGACCTTCCGTCGCGCGGCCTCGATGGCGTCCTTCTTGGCGGCGTCCGCCTGGGCCTTGGCCGTCGCTTCGGCGTGGGCCCTTTCCTCCGCCTCCTTCTTTGCCCTCTCTTGGGCAAGCGCCTCTTCCAGCGCCCTCACCTCAGCCTCCCTGCAGGCAATGGCCTCCTGCGTCAGGCGGGCTTCCTTGTCGGCTGCCGCCAACTCACCGTTGACCTGGGCAGTCGCTGCCCCATGGGCGGCTACGGCCGTGAGTCCGGCCGCAATGGCCGCCACGGTCTGGGCGTGGATGGCCATGCCATGCGCCCACTCCGCAGCCTCCTCCTGGGCGATGCCGACGGCGCCCTCCACGGCAGCGCTGTGCTGCCTGGCCCGTTGTCGGGCAACCCGAAGGTTGCAGGGCACCCCACAGGCGCGCTCGCAGGCGCGCGCCACGTCCCTGTCAGGAGCGACGCTGCTGCTGGAGCTGGCCTGGTCGGCTGGCATCCTCCCGCGGTGGGCCGACTCCACGTCGCTGCTGGGGCCTGCTGGGGCCTGCTGGGGCCTCAGGAGCAGCGGACGGGGCTTGGCCTTGGTCTGCCTGGCGACTTAGATGAAGTCGCCAAGGGTGGCGTGGCCGGGGTGATGACCACCATTGGCCCGTTGGGGACTGGGGGCTGGGGTTCCGCCCTTGGCGCCTTGGGCGGCTTCGGCGGCCAGGGACTCCTGGTACTCCCGCCACTTCCGGTCCCGCTTCCTGTCCCCGGCGGACCGCTTCTCCTTCCCCGGAGACGCGCTGCTGCTGCCCTGCAGCCTGCGCTCGCTCCCCGGTTCCGGGAAGTTCTTCTCGATCATGTCCCACATGGAGACGTTGATCGAGGCGCCCGACGGGTACGCGTTGGAGTCCTCGTCCTCCTCAATCCCGTCGGGGCGCAGCCCTTCGCCGGGCCTGTCCGGCCGGGTCCACGTCCTCCAGCGCCTCTGCTGGAAGCGGAAGGCGAACCCTTCCGCCCGCAGCCAGTCCTCCACGGCCTGCAGGCGGTCGGGGGCGATGTCCGTGCGGAGCTCGAAACTCCCGGGCATGCCGCCTTCGCACTGGGGGTGGCTGTGGCGGTAGTGCTGGTCCCAAACCAACCCACGCAGTAGGTGCGCTGCATGGGGGTGGGGCCGCGGCCACGTCCTACCCGCTTCTTGCCAGTTTACCATGGCAGCGGGGGGCGTACTTGGTCTTGAGGTCCTTGGTGTGCACTCGTTCCACTCAACGAACTGGTGGTGGTTGTTGAGGCGGGTGCTGCAGCACTGGGCTGGGAGTGCGGCTGGTGCTGGTCAGCCGGTGGTTGTGGAGGTGGTTGACGCGGCCTTGCTGGTCGGCCGATGGGACTCGCTGATGCAGGAGTCCTGGTCAGTCCACTTCCTTCACGGTCGCGGCGCGGTCAGGGCGATGCTCTGGACGGCGCTGCTGGCTCCGTGACGAACCCGGCGCTGTCGCTGGGTGGCGCTGTGAGCCGCTGCGCTCCGCTGCGAGCCGCTGCGCTGCGCTGCGAGCTTCGAGCTGCGCCGCGCTGCTCGGGGTTGGTGGCCCCGAGTGGCACGCGAGGGCTGGGTAACCCCGCGGCGGTGAAACGCTTTTGACGCGTTCCCGTGGGGGGCCTGGCCACGGGACGCTGCGGTGGACACGCGCAAGTGAGCAGGCAGGCAAAGCACTACGCTCACAGGGGCATCAATGCGCTCATGTCATGTGACAAAGCGTTTCAGGATCCTTGCCACTCTGCAACAAGGGAACGAAAGTATGTACAGCAACACATCAGGATATGTACACATGGGGTTAAGACTGGACTGGGGTAAGGGCATCACAGGACAATAGACACTCAGTCCTAACTCGTATCCCAATCCCAGGTCCGACCCTCTCAGTGGCTGGTGGCGGCGGGGGCTCAAACACAACCCATGCCCTGCTCAGTCCGGACCCTGAAACCCTGCCAATAGGGGAGGTGTCCCGCCAAGCCACAGGCGAGTTCCTGGGAACCAAGGGGCCCCAAGGCCAACCGACAGTGGCTCCCTATGCTCCCTTAACGGCAGGTCCCAACTCCACTCTGAGCCAGAGATATGGCCCCGCCATTGTCCCTCAGGAGTTGGTAGCTGAAAATGGGCTGTTTCAGCCCAAACCGAAATTAGCTCAAAAATCTCCAAAATTGACCTCTCGTCCGGACCCGCCAGAGGTAGGGACGAGGCAACTGACCCTATGCCCTTCGAGTACGAACTCCCTGGAGCCCTCACCCAACCTGGTTCCCTCTGAGGTCCCGGCATCAGGGCAACACGGATTCGTCAAGTGGGGTCATGATGCCAAAATCAACAAAATTGGCGTCATTCCCACGCGCGGCTCGCCCGGCCAGGGCAAGGCCAATGGCTCACAGGTTAGGAGGCAGGACCTAGGACTTATATCTGAGTGTACAACTTGCAATTAGGTCCGGGCTCCTTGTGGGCATAGAGAAATGGGGCCGCCAATTGACCACACGGAGGGGTGAAATTGGGGTCCCAAAATGGGGTCATTTTGGCTGCTCGAAATGAGCCAAAATTTGGGGTGCTCCCAATAGTATATCTCCACGCCGGCTTGGAGATCGGATCCGCCATTCTCTACGCGATCCACGGGGAGTCCAACGAAGACTCCCATGCCCTTGACTCTCAAAGATCTCCATGCCACTTGGCGTGGTGATGATCCCAATTGGGTCCACAAATGCCAAAATGGCAAAATTGCCCACACTCACTTTGGGCTAGCGCCTTAACGAAGGTTGCTCCGCTTCGCCCACGTGGTGTGTGAACCATGGGGACCAATATGCATAACACCCACGTCATATATGGTCCATTGGTCCATGCGTCCGGCGTGCACGGGTAGGCTGAACATAGTGCACGACGGGCAGCAAAAGTGGAAAATTGCTCAAAATGGCCAAAAATGCGCACACTCATGGTTAGGGCAAATGAGGCACATGCCCGACTTTGACCGAAGTGTGCCATAGGATTGGTATCAAGTCATATGTGTCCAACATATCTTTTGGGCGTCGCCCAACTCCTCCGGTTTAGGGAATGGCAGGGTCGCCAAGTGAGCCCATGATTTGGGATAGTCCCAAATCGCCAACATGGCGGCCTCGGTGTGCCAAGCCCAAGAGGAGTTATTCGCCGGGTCCAAGATATGTTGGGCACCGAAGTATGTACCCTCATAACATACTTGGGTCATGATGTCAATTGAGCGCAACGTTGAGATACACGGTTGCCACTTGACATCATGATGGGCCAAAAACGGCAAAATTGGCACAAAGATACACAAAAGTGCCTTGAAAGGTGCACAATTATATTATAATATCTTCGGCTTGGATCGTGCAATCAACTAATCCTTCTAAACACAATGACTTGACACCAATAACCTTCGATTCCACATATGTGCTCCACTTGGGGCGCTTTGAAAGGTTACGAGCGCTACTTCCCAAGTGGGCACATGAAAATATGGAAAATTGCAAAACACACACCTTGCTCCCAACGCATCGCTTCGGGATCACCACACAAGCTTCCCTTCACGAAGGTTAGGCTTGTAATTGATCGTAAGGAGTATGGAGAAGGGGCTTGCACAATATGAGGTCCATTGGCGGGTTTGGCTTGGAGCGATGGACCCGCCAAATGGGCACGCAACACAACACAAGGCACATACTCCATATTGCCCAAAAAGGTAGCTCCCCCCACGATATGTCATGCCCCTCCAAGGGCATAACTTTGTGTCAATCGCTCATAGGAACTCCAGGAGAGTTCCTATGCAACACCAACACTTGCGCGCTACACTCGAAAGTTATCTTAACGCACGCAATACCATGGCCAAAGAGTTATAACGCAAACTCTACCCTCTTGACCATGATCCATTACGCTAGCGCGCACGTGTGGAAACGCAAGGCGTATAATGCTTCCTAAATTACGTCGGGAGTATTGTGAATACATCCCACGTTTCCTTATTGTCATTCCTCGCAATCGGCACGAGATATGACCCTTACAAGTGGCCTCACGAATCAACTTTGTTTTGCCCATATCTCTAAGACAAATGGAGGGCAAGATAAAAGGAAAGTTGATTCGTGCATAGGGAAGCACGTAGGTCCACTCGAAAGAGGTCAAATCAAGTGCGGGGATGTCGAAGTCGAAAATCCGATTTCGACATCCTGAAAAATTCGGATTAAGGTTGCGAGTGTGGAATGTGAAAATTGCGGATGCATCAATGCAGTTCCTGAAGACTTTAGAGCCTTCGTCACGGATAGCGTTAAAATTTCCATTAATTACAGTTAAACTGGCGGTTACGGTAAAGTCGCGATCCAACCGCCAGCAGTCAAAACAGTGAGTATCAGAACGGAAGCGTAAAAATTGACGGAAACAATATGAAAATAAAACCCTGTTGATTCCTGATATTCTGATATATGAATCTCCGCTGGCGGTGCATCGGTTGCCGATGCGGGGCTTTACGGCACGGAACACGCTCCCGCCGGGCTCGCACCGGGCGTCAACGGGCGCCTTCCGTACATGGGGTTAGTGGACCGGAGACCGGTCTTCCCTTCCGTACATGGGGTTAGTGGACCGGAGACCGGCTGTATGCCCTAACCTAGCCATGGGGTTCTGGGTACCGCTTCAGAATCAGTGAAACTGTTTTGGATTCCATTTTTGGAAAACTGCCCCTCTGAGTTTTGGGCCACGAGTTTAGAGCAGGATTTTGCTTAGGTGATTTTCTGTTTGAAAACTTTTAGTGCTTTCTCAGGAATTTTTCCCATAGTCAGCTGGGTTTTTTAGGTGGCAATGAAACCCCCCCACTCAAGACAGTGTGTAGGGATACCCGGGAAAAAGTAGAGGGACCTTAGGTTAGGATTTCAGGTCTTGGGGGTAGGACAGTGTACAGTATTCAATTGTCTGTGTCAATTTCAGTGCATCTCAGTCTGTTTCTGTTTTTCAGCACAGTTTGGCATTTCTGTTGTGAGTGCTAACCTTTTTACATTGCTATTTTACATTACATGTACATTGATGGCTGTGCATGCCCCCTTGGTGTGTGTCAGCCATTGCATGTGGCCTAGTGGCTGCGGCAAGGGCTTGGCGGGGGGTGTGACGGGTTCATGCCCAGTTGGGGCTGCCCGCAGCCGGAAAGAGCGCGCGTGCGATCACGGTATTAAATACATAGTTGTACAGGACAGAAAGACGACGAGAAATGCAGGAGATTTTGTGCATCGCATTGTTTGATACAGGGTATTTTTATGGAGTACAAGGATCTTAGACATTCTGGGTAATTATCAGATTGATTTGGACTTGGTGTCGTACTCTAGTGCATTTTGAGGGATTCGGATTTGAGTATAAGGGGACAGAAGTCAATTTTGATAACACCGTGCAGCGGGCTGGTCTATCACAAGGAGAGGTGCAAAGAGATCATCTACAGCATTGTTGACATCTTGATCTTCTGCATTGGAAGCGATTGGGTGTGAAAGAACCTCTCTGGTGCATCGGATTTGTCCAGTGCATTCTCAATTGGCGCATCTGCAACACGTAGCAGTGAGGCGCGCATGTAGAATACTTTTTGCAAAACGTCAATATCATCGACAGAATAGGATTTGGCTTAAAATAAGTAGAGTCATTGAAAGTAAAGAAAGCTTTGGTGTAGAATTTCCAACGCAATCATATGTTTTGTATCATAGCAGCCATTGTGGCCAGCAGCCAAGAAGCCGAAGACATACTTCACTGGAACAATTCTAGGGTACACCATGGTTTTAATTGATGCAAACAACACTAAATGTGCAAAAAAAATACCACCGTTTCCAAACTCTTGTCAATTTGCAGTGGCGTTTGAATTGGTCACTAGGGCTCAAACCGAGCCGCTACCATCGTGAACATTAGCATATAGACCATACCACAATGATTTTGAATCGGTATGATTTTGTGCTCGCCAAAGGGTGGACATGTGGCTGATAAAAGAGTACAAAAATGTTGCTTGGCTCTTCTTCACTGTACAGCCTCAGTTGGCCATGTCTCTCTGATGAGTTGACCCTTGCATTGTGCTTTGCTATTGTGTTCAAAATTAGTTCGCGAAGAGACAATGCCCCCCCTAGGGCCAAAGGCCAAGCTCTTGAACACATTGTGTATTGAGTAGTTCAGTGATCGTTGTGCATACTTGAAAACATGCATGGCATTTCTTTGCATGTATTTCAAAAATGCATTGTTGTTGATGAAGGCTTAGAGCCAAAACTGGTACATGACAAACCACTGTTGGGCATTTCCATCTCGTACAAGAGTCAAGGACATGTGCATTCCGTACCTTTGTTCAACTTTGCCATGGGTTGTTTTTTGGGTCGTTAAGACTTTGGTCAGTAAAAAGAAAAAGGATACAATTATTTAAAATCTTGAAAAAACGGCCTTGAAAATTTCACCGAATATCCTCACATGATGCTTTGCTTTGCTTGCAATAATAGTGAACACACCTTAAACGCATCAAGAGCCATCATCACAATGGTCTTTAGATTCAAAAAAGCAAAAGAATGATACGCAAAGCAAATTGGAAACTAGGCATGTGTATGGAAACACACAAATACAATGGGGCAACTTGTGGTGCAGCTAGTCATGGCAAATAGATAAAATGACTTCTTGTTTTTGGTGGCTTTATCACCATCGTGGTGAAAGATACACGGACGTCTATGATGCATCCCTCCAACTCCAGCGTTTACCACCTTTGCCTCCTCTTCTTTGACCTAAATATGAGCCATGTAGTGCGCTTTGGTAACACATCCCCAACATTCTATGCAATATAAGATCACAATGAAGATGCCACATGGTAGTATTGGTTTAATATTGTGACATTGGTAGAGCGAAGCTGATCACAACATGGACGGAGCAATGCAATTCAGCACATAGCACATTGCAACAGTGTGGAAAAATTAAGAAGCATGAATTATGCATTGCCATCTGCAATCGTCATGCATTAAATTCCTGGGCTGAATGCGCAGTTGCCTATTTTTCTATCATGCTTTGCTTTCATCTTTTGTATTGTATTGTTCACTGCAGCAGGATCATATGCACTGCTGTCTGTGGACCGCCGTAATTGTCGCAAAAATTGGCGTCAGCGAAGGTTGCCCGAAAATCAGAGTTGGTCTCGTGGTGCAAAATGTTCGTACCCTTGTGACAGAGAGATATTCTGTCAATGTGCTGTTTTAGGATTTTCAAAGCAGTTCTTATTCTTCTTGTACATTTTCCCCCATGTAACTGCCCCCACCTAGTTCACCTAGTTTGTGTGCTGGGTGTAAGCCCAGCTCATGCAGATGACACGCCACTTGTGAAATGGCTGTGTAATCCCTGCCGTCTCGGGGTAGCCAGAAACGGTGTTGGGTGGTGGTCTTTTGACCCCAAAGGATGCCTCAACACACCAACTAACAGCCTCTCTTTACAGTGTTGGGCAAACCCGAGCATTCCTGTAGGAAGTTTCGGTGGCACTGCCAGGATTTGCAGTCAAATTTTAGTGCAAATTGAGACTGCGTACTTCTCACAGCACGTTGGTGCACCCCTCGCGCCCCCGGCCCACTAGTCGCCATACGTGCACAGCTGAACTCACATGAACCCAGAAAGGTGTAGCCATGGTTGAAAAGCAATGTTGCAGTCCTGATATTACAACCTGTTGAGCCTGTGGTTAAACTGAACATGTCAGTTGGGAGGCAGCCCAACTCAGGCTCAGATATGAAAAAAATATGAATGAAAGCTCAAAAGTCAAGATATGGACAGTATGTACATTCTATCCCTGTGTCCGGTCACAAAAATGCTGCCAACTGCAACTGGCTGTCAAATTCTGCAGGAGACCCACCAACCACCGTCCATTGACAATCAACTGCCGCCAATTTGTTTTTAGTGGAAATGGCGCTGGGACAACATCAGAAGTGGTGACTTCACCCCTGCCGTCTCGGGTGCCCGAGTGTGGGCAAAGTGGCTACATAACCTCTGCTGTCTGGAAGGTTCCCAACGATAAGCGCAGGGGCAACATCAGAAGTGGCTCCATAACCCCTGCCACCTGGGGGGGTCCCTACCAAATTTGTTTTGGCTCACCGTCAGGTGTGACCTACCAGAAATCCAGCAGTGTGCTTGCAAGCGAGGCTTCCAGCTCCAGGGCCCGACCGGTTGTCCATGCCTTTTACAAAAGCAGGCAGTCCCCCCCCCCCCCCGCCTCACAGCGAGCAAGGGGATCAGCCTCTCTCACCGTTGCACATGACCACTCACCACACGCTCTCCATTGGGCACAAACCCCCATCGCGCGCTCTCACATGCACGTGCCCTTCCCAAACTCTCACATAAACTTGAGAGGGGGGGCTTCACAAGGGTGGGCATCCCCAACCGGCACAACCGCACATTTTCAAGCCAAACTAAACACGTTCAGAGGGCACACAGGCGGTGTGGACGGAACCTCCGGGAGACTCACCTTTCGGAACACCGCTGTCCACCAGGCGGCAAGGGGCATGACAATGTTCCTCGCACCCTGAGCCCCGAGCCAAAAGAAAAGGACCACATGGCGGCAAGCCTACCCAGTTTTGAGCCGCCCCCCTTCACGTCCCCGGGAGACCAACGCATCTGAGGTCAGCTCGGTAATAAGCCGCTGGTTCGTAAATCTGGGACAGGGACTGCAGGCAATGGGGGGCCATGCAGTCCCAAGCGGGTGAGCCTGTGGAGGGTCAGCAAGAGGCATCGGGTCATGATACACCAGACGCCACGCCTCAATGCGGGTGCACTCGAGGGTGCACCCCGGAGGCCGGCGCGGCCAACTGTTGTTTGCCACCGGATTCCTGACCTTTGCCAGGGCCAGAGACGGGACGGTTGGAGAGCCAATGCAAAGGGGGTGAAAAGGAAGGAGTTGGGGGGGGGGGGGGGTACTGCGTCGGGGTCCGATGGCTGCGGTGCCGACGGTCTTGCCGGGGACCACCATCGGCCCTGTGACTCTGAGCCATCCTCAAATGCAATGCACTGAAGGGGCCGGAGTTGGAGGAGGAGTCTCGGTACAGAAACTCGTGAGGGCGTGGACCCCCCCTTTCCCCCGCGCATCCGCTTCGGCTGATCTGCGCCATCGTACCCCGCACGGCACCCCGTCTCATGACCAGACGAGGTCCGAGGGGGCGTCTCTGCACCGCGCGGGCACAGCGCCCGATGGTAAAGGAGCTTTGCCGTGACCACCAGTCATTTGCTTACCAATGGGGGGGGGAGGGGGGTAAACGCCCTCTCTTTGGACCCACCCACCCCAGAACCCAAAAACACAGTTTCCTCCCGGGGAAAAGGAAATCCCGAATTGAGAGCCAACAATGAGAGGTATTTCAGGTACACAATCTCTTTTTTGACCTCGTCCCCCCCCCCCCCGTGGGGTAGACCCCACCTTAAGCCAAATGACCGGTGACCACCCCTGAAAACCACCGACCACCGGGGGAAGCATACGTCCACAGGGCGACAACAGCAGATTCAGACAGCAATCCGGCATTTTCAGTGTGAAACATGAACTCATTATCTGAGTTGTGGGGCTGAGTACGATCTGAGGAGTCCTGCGTCCGGGAACACAGTAGTCACCTCGGCCATCGGGAAAACAGGTCCAAAATCGCCTATTTTTCGCACGGCGCGGCACAGAGCACACACAGCGCACGGTGCGCCCCCCGATGCATTCGGCTGCCGATACTCATCGCCCCCGCACCCCCTGTGCTATGCCCCCTCTCCCTCCCCCTCCCCCTCCCCCTCCCCCTCCCCCACCACACAGACACGCAGGTGCTCGAGAACGGGCACATGCTCACGAGGTACCGTGCGCAGGTGCAGATCTGATCCCGGGCGTAGACTTGCCGGAGGGTGGGAGGGCCCATGCAGGTCATACACCCAAACTCGTACCTGAGATATGCTTCGCGAACACCCCCCCCCAAAGGGGGGGTTCCGGGGATACACATCCGCAGCCCCGTGGGCGCATCGCAGGACTTCAATTGATTTGGATATCCCACGACCCATGCACCCCATCGATTGTGCTGTTTGCCACTGTGACCCCGCAAACGGGGGGGCTAAAGGGGTCAAAATCAAAAAGTTCATTGGGGGATAATTTTCTGTCCCAAAATGATGATTTTACAAGTGGTTAGACGTCCGATACCACAACTTGGGGTATGCTACACGAACAACCCCCCGCGCCTGCGCTCGATCTAACAACCTCTCTTCGACCCATTCAATTCGGTCTCGGCGGAGAAGGAGAGGGCTCGATATACATCTCGTTGTACTCTTCCTGCAACACAAATGCAATCCGATGGCACCAGCTTTGAGACAGGCCACGCGGCCTCATGCCTTCTACAAAATCAACGCAAACGCGACAAACGGGCAGCAGTCAAGGCCTGAGTGCACAGTCCTCGTCGGGTGCAGCGTCAAAACAACAGCATGTTCAGGTGCAGCACTCGGCGCTTTTCTGCAACGAGGAACACAGGAGCAGGTCCCATGGCCCGGGCTACATGGGCCTAGCGGCCACTACGTGGGTCCCCATGGGTGCTCAAGTACCCGTATTGTCACCAAATGAATACCCAAACCATTCCAGGGGCGACTGGAGGGTTTCGAAAAAAGTTGAATATTGAAAAAAAAGTTTCAAGTGCCACTAAACAGCCTATCCAGCGTGAAAACGTGCAATGTGAAAGTCCTCACCGGCAAGGGCCCAAAGGGGGGCCGGTCGGGGGTACCCGGATTTTGGACCCGCCCCCCCCGCCATGTGTTAGGGGGTCCATATGCAAGAAAAAAGTTGTTCAGGACCCAGGTCCAAATCCACACACAGTGGCCGCAACACGCAAAGCAGTTTTGACCCCCCCCCTCCCTGTCCTCCAAAAGAGGGTACCCGGGTACGGGGGGGGGGGGGGTAGGGGGTCAAAATAAAAAAATTCATTGGGGGATCATTTTCTGTCCCAAAATGATGATTTTACAAGGGGCCAGACGTCCGATACCACAACTTGGGGTATGCTACACGAACAACCCCCCGCGCCTGCGCTCGATCTAACAACCTCTCTTTGAGGTGATTTTCGGTGTCTTCGGTGCCAGAGTTCATGATGACTGATTAATGGTCCTGTCAATTGAGCCCCTGGTCCGAACCCCCGCCCCCCCAATTTTGGGGGGCTCTATTGACCCCCGTGTGACAGTCCGTCGGGTTCGGTTTCTTTACGGGGCCCTGGACAGTCACCCGCTCTTCACTTCGCATGTTGCGTCGGGTCGCTGCGTTCTGACGGCCGCTGCGGCCGGTACTCCTGCCGGTGTCATTCGCACGTTCGCGGAGCTCAGTCGTTGGTGTGCCGGGGCTGTGCTGGTTGCGGCGGGTGCCGTTTGTGCGTTAGCGGGGCCCCGTAATTGGCGCACCGGGGGTTGTGCTGGTTGTTGCGGGGGCTGTTTGACGGTTTTGGCTGCCCACGCACCTCCGTCCTCAGGCCCTCCACAACCTGCCTCGCTGCGTTTCCGTGTGCGTGAGGCCCAGGTGCCCTGCACCTCCCCCCCTCCATGGCCAGGTTGGGTTGTGTTAGTTGCAGATGCCCCCCCCCCCCCCGTGTGACATTCCGTCGGGTTGTTGCTCCTTTACGCGGCCCTGGACGGTCACCCGGTCTTCCCTTCGCATGTTGCGTCGGGTCGCTGCGTTCTGTCGGCCGCTGCGGCCGGTGCTCCTGCTGGTGTCGTTTCCGCGTTCGCGGAGCCCAGTAGTTGGTGTGCCGGGGCTGTGCTGAATGTGGCATGGTGCGCCGTGTGCGCGTCAGCCCCCCCCCTCCCACCCACCCCCACCCTTGGTAATGTCGTCGCTGTCATATCCACCCCTGGTGCCGCCTGCGATTTGCGACCGACTTGGCATTTTGGAGGGCAGGGGATGGGCGGAGGTGCAGGATGGGGACGGGGGGGGGGGGGGGGGGGGGCTGGAGTCTTGCTGGTGTCGTTGCCGCGTTCGCGGAGCCCAGTGGTTGGTGTGCCGGGGCTGTGCTGGATGTACCCCCACAAGTCGCGACCCCCCCCCAAAGCCGTGGCATGCGCACGGCACCGGACCTCCTGCGGGGCAGACGCATGGCACGCAGGCCCCGCGGGGCAGCGCAGGCGCATGGGCACAGCACCTCCTCTTCATCGTCCCCGGAATCGACGAACTGGTACGCGTGCGGGGGGTCCGCCCCGCCGCCGTGCGGCGGCCCGTCCGCCTCCCCCGCGGGCCCCGCCCCGTGGGCGGCGTGGGGCGGCGGGGGCGCCCAGGCGTAGGGGGCGTCGCCCGGGACCGCGTGCTCCGGAGGCGCGGCCGGGGGGACGTACTCGGGGACGTAGTGGGCCTGCGGAAGCGGCGCGGCGTGACAGAGCGCCGGCGCCCACTTCGATCACGAGGCGTCCGACACGAGAGCGGCATACCCTTGATGACCCGGACGGCCGATTGCGTAGTGACCCTGGGGGCCTCAAATGGTCAGGCCCAGACCCGTGGTTAGTAGCGTGCGTGTACGCTTGTGCACGCTTACTTTCCATGGCTATGCACGCTTACGCACGCTTACACCCCAACACTCCGCACGCTTGTGTACGCTTGGGCTCGGGGACACAGAGGTAGACCTCTTGTATAGTCATGCACAGGTTCTCTGCAGAAAAAAAATTGGTGCTGGTGGAATTTCTGTTTAAGAGCACTGGGTGCCGAAAAGGCACTTAAGGGGCTTTCCGGTCAAAAAAAAAATGTGCACGCTTGGACGGGGAGATGGCGCACACTTAGGCACACTTACCACCCAACACTACGCACGCTTACGCACGCTTAACCCTGGTCTGTGCGCAGGCTTCTAACCACGGGTCTGGTCAGGCCGCAACCTCCGCATTGGGCTCTGGCTGCGCCTGCCCCACGGCTGTCATCGCCCACTGTCCAGTGTGTCAGCGTCCGGCGCTTCTCTGGGCTTCTCCCGATGGTGCACCCTTGCCCTGACTCTGACACGCTGTTCTCTGGCCCTTTGGGCTCTACAGGGCCATGTGTGCATCCTGGTCAGCGGTCACTCCCTCCCCCGAGGTGCTTGCACTGGCCCCATTCGGCCCCTCTTGGTTGGGCAATGGACCCTCCGGGGGGGGGGGTCGTTTGGGGCTCTGGACAGCCACGGCCGAGCCCCCCCTCCCCACCCACATCAGAAAAATCGTCCTCCGCGGAAAAATGAAAATCATTAAATTAAAATAATAATATCATCATTATCAATAATGAAAAAATATACAATAATAATCACATTAACATTATCAAAGAGGCCGGAGATTTGAGGTCGATGTCAGGTACGCAAAATATTTTTAGCCCCTGACCCACGCACCCACCCACCCACCCCCCGAATACGGGTGTCCATCACACGAAGCAATAGCCCGACCCGAACCATTTCCACCCCTGCGCATCGCGTTGCACTGCACACCACGTGCAGAGCGCCCCCCGTGCACTCTGCACTCCGCACACCGCCCGCGGTGCACTTCACACATTTTACGCTGCACTGCGCAGTGCCCTCGCTGCAAAAAAAAAAGGGACGTGGGCCGGTGCATCTGTGCGCTGTGCTCCAGCCCATGCCAAAGCCCCGCTCCCCCCGATCGCTAAAACGAGCTCTCCGGGGCTTGGTCCCGGATTCGAAATGGCACGACCCTCAGCGACGATGCAAAGTACGTACCGTGTTCTGACAATGTGCAGTGAAGCCGGGAGCGTGGTCGTTGGCAGCGAGATAGCCCAGGTCTGCGGCTTGATCGAAAGGGTCTGCAATGAAGCGACGCGCAACGCATGCGCAGACGACGCACCACGCACGCGCAGGCGACACACCACGCACGCGCAGGCGACGCACCACGCACGCGCAAAGGGCACTGGTCGGCCAACGACCCGGGAAAACGTAGAGAAGAATCGATTTGGAGGGCCAAATGAACAGAAGTCCGCAACGATTGCAATTGCGGGAAGATGCGAAATTGCGGTGGCCAGTCGCGGTGGGGCAGACGGTTGAAGTATTCAACACGACACGGGCTGGGCCACTTGTGTACGCATGCGCTGGAGCTAGAGGCATCGGGGGTTGTGGGGGTCGAGAACCAGCCAAACCAAACATGTGTTTCGGTTGCACAAGCGATTGCGGACCCGCTTCGGATGGCGAGGACGACGTTCTCAGGCCATGACCCCACGGCCTCAGGTCACGTGGGCGTGGGACGGCCGAGCGGCTCTCGTTCGGAGTCCCCAGTCTTGAGGAGGTGCCCTTTTGGTGAACACTGGGCGGGGGGTTGGCACAAGGCCTTGGTATCTGATTGGCCTCTCGCCACTGCTCATTCTGACCCTCTGTGGGCCCGAACGTGTTTTGGTCGTGTCAATGGAGCCCCCGGATGGGGGGGGGGGGCGTACCGGGGGCTACCGCGGGCGGAGGGGGAGGGGGATCACACGGCCCGTCCCGGACGATCCGAGACCGACCCTTTTGGGACACTGCCCTTTCCCGGACCCGAGCCGTGCCCCCCCCCCCCCCCCCTGGCACGACGTGCCGGTGGTCCGGAGGGCACACAAGGCGCCGGGAAGAAAGGCGCCCTCCCTCCGGAGGCGTGCAGATCAGTGAAGGACATCCGAAAAGGCCTCGGGGGGGCACGTGCAGTTGGGCATCACCCGGTGGACCCACCCACTCCCCCAACCCAAATGGCCTATTCCCCCCCCCCTCAAGGGACGCATTGGAAGGGATGGAGGTACCCCCCTCTCCGCCCTCCAGGGCGCCCAGCCTACGCCCAGCCACTGCCCCACCAACGCCAAGTGCCGGCTTCCATGGCACTTGCAACCGACAGTAACCGCCCCCAACCGCTTTGGCAACCTCTCCTCCAACCGCCTGCCTAACCGCTTCTGGGGCCGCCTCTGAGGTCCCTTCCCTTCCAATGCATCCCCCCCCCCCAACCCCGCGTACATTCCGTCGGGTTGCAGTTTCTTTATGGGGCCCTGGACAGTCACCCGCTCTTCACTTTGCGTGCTGCGTCGGGTCGCTGCGTTCTGTCGGCCGCTGCGGCCGGTGCTCTTGCTGGTGTCGGTTCCGCGTTCGCGGAGCCCCGTCGTTGGTGTGCTGGGGCTGTGCTGAATGTGGCAGGATGTGCCGTTTGCGTGTTAGCGGCGCCCAATAATTGGCGCATTGGGGGTTGTGCTGGTTGTTGCCGGGGTCGTTTGACTGTTTTTGCTGTCCACGCGCCTCTGTCCACAGGCCGTCCATAGCCTGCCTCGCTGCGTTTCTGTGAGGCCCAGGTGCCCTGTTCCTCCACGCGCTGTCCGGGCCGTCCACCATATGTCCTTTTCCCCCTCACGGCTGGTCTGCCCCTGATGGGCTCCCGGTCCTCTTGCGCAAACAGCCCATCTGGGCTGCGGGAGACACCCCCCACCTGATGCCGGTTGAGCAGGGGTTGCCCTGGCACACGGTAGCGACGGTGCTGGCTGGCCAAGCCATCCCCTTTATTGTCGCTGCCTCCCATGCGCACGCTCCACCATTTGCTCCATTCTGGTTCCCGGTTCCCGCCGTTCTGGTTGCCTCTCCTGCCCCCCCCCCCCCCCCCCTCGTGCGAGAGTAACGCCCTTGTCAGAGCAACACCAGGTGTCGTTTCCGCAACGTTTGGGATTGTGGGATTTTGGCGGTTCCATTTTTCTGGTTGACTCTGAAGATCACGTTTTTTTCGGTTACTTGAGGCCGGGGATGGTGTCATGGGCCGGGGGGGAGGGGGGGGGGGCGGCCTGCACGACCCCACATACCACTTCCTGGACCAGGGCCGCCGGGGGCCGCGGGGCTGGGGACTGGAAAGCCGTGGGCCTGCCCGTGCCCCGGGGCCATGGGGCTCGGGTACTGCGCCCCGCCGGCCGGGCTGTAGCGCGACGAAGGCCGCGAGGACGCGGAGATGTGATCGGGGCCCGGGAACGGGCTGCTGTCCACCCGCGGCCTCTTCAGCGGCGTCTCGGCGACGTCCCCGGCGTACGGCTGCGACGCGGGCGCGGCCGGGGCCGCGTGTTGGGGGGTCAGCAAAGTGGCGGCGGCGGGGGCCGCGAGGCCGGAGGGCGCGAAGGGGTCGTGGGGGGTGCCGTGCGGCGGCGGCACGGGGCTCCCGAGGGACGACGTCGCGGGGACGACGCTCGGGGCGTTGGGGGTGTACTGCGGGTAGTGGGCGGCGGCGGACGCGGCGGGGGACGGGCCGGGCGGCGCCGTGGCACGGGCGTCGGACGAGCGGGGCCCCTGCGGACGGCGGCGCGCGCGCGGCTCCCCTTGGGGTACCCCTGCGCCCCCCCGTTGCCGTGCCCTGTGGCCCCTGCGCAGGGGTTGCAATAATAAAAAAAAACTCGGAGTGTCCAATACGCCCTATGATGGCGGCCGGTGGGTAACTGATGGCGGTTGGTGGGTAACCGATGGCGGTTGATGGGTAACCGATGGCGGTTGGTGGGTAGCCACCAAACATCAGAGAGTGGCTGCCTTAGTAAGAAAAAAAAAAGGCTGAGCGTCCTTATGGCAACCCCTGCCCCTGCGTCGCACAGCGGACACGCGGGGCCTACCGCCCTCGGGCGTCAGAGTGCGTTTGCCGCTTCGGGCGGCGTTGCCGGGCAGCCACCCCCCCGTGCGGAAGTACGGTCTGCCTGCAGTAGTCCCCGCTGACACGGACTCAGGACCAGGGATGCCTCGGGAAGGGGGGGTGGCACCCCCGCCCCTCCTCCAGGGCGCCCCTATGCCCAGCCACTGTCTCCCTGACGCCAAATGCCAGCTTCAGTGGCATTTGTAACCGACAGTAACCGCCGCCAACCGCTTTGGCAACCTCCTCCAACCGCCTGCCGAACCGCCTCTGGGGCCGCCTCTGCGGTCCCTTCCCTTCCAACGCATCCCTGCCCAGGACCCGCAGCAGTACCCCCGCGCGGTAGCCCCCGCGTGCAGTCAGCCACGTCTGCTTTACCGGCGTCTACCCACACGGGGCCCCTTCCGCCATCTACAGCCCCCCCCCCCCGCAGCCGCTACACCGCGCGGTTCAGCCAGCGGCAGCCTCTGTCACCGTCGCCCCCACCAGAGCACGCGCCCGCCGCTCCTTCTCGTGTCTCACCCGCGGCCGTGCCGACTGCCGGGTCCCGGTGGGCGTGCGTGAGGCTGTCGCCCCCGCGCAGTTCGTGGCACGTGGCGTCAAAGCAGCACCCGCGCCTGTTCCGGCAGCGCCAGCCCGCAGGCCCGGCTGGCGGGGCTGGCGAGCGAGCGACTTGTACAGGAGGGGGGGCGGGGGGGGATTAGGAGCGTGCGACATTGGGAATGCCGACATCTGATGCCGAGAAAATGTGGCACCTATTCTTAAAATACCACTGCAAAAGTTGGTACAAATTCTCGAAGCGTGCGCAGTGCTTTAGCACAGTGCTTGTCCGGGCAGCGGTAGAGTCGCTAGTGGTCCGTCGTGAATGTTTGGCTCTTATCTGCTAGTGTCATTGAGATTTGCGGTGTGGCCTGGATGTTGTGCAGGCGCATATGGCACTAGAGGGAGTCCCATTATGCACTCGCCCTCACATTTGAGCTCCCACATTGTGGCACAAGGACAAGCGTTGACTGTGAAGTGGTGGTTGTCATTTCCTGTGGGCCTTCGGTTCGTGGCTGTGATTTCATGGAGGCCTCTGGATGGCTGCCCTCATTTCCCGGGGGCTGTGGGGCACACTGGGACTGTGCAGGCCAAGGGCGCTAAAACGACACCCAGAAAAATGGCCTCGGTCCTTCAAATCCCGCGGCATAACTTGGCGCACTGCTGTTGTGCCATTCCAAATGTCGCGCGTTCCTAGTTCCCCCCCTCCCTCGCGGTGGACCGGGGGTGGGGGTTTGGCACAAGGCCTCGG